>JANHGL010018890.1:11573-29526 GCA_024611195.1 Ceyx melanurus | reverse complement strand
CGCTTCTCCGGTCCTTTCGTACTAGGAGGAGCTCGTCATAGATAGAAACCGACCTGGATTACTCCGGTCTGAACTCATGATCTGTTGTTTAGAACATTTGAGTTGGGAATTGGGAGCCCAGGATTCTGTTTGAAGCCTTGCTATTAACTCTAGCCTTGTCAGGTTTACTTCTCTGTTCGATACCTGTGAAATCGAGGTAATGGTACATAACTTTGATTTGTAACTTCTGATCTTTAACTGAAATGCTTTGGATAAGAAGCAGCAATGATTCTTTTTAACATCCATCCTTTTAGGATCATTTAATGCTCTTCTTCGAGAGTTGGTAGCAGAATTTACTTTGACAGACAACTCTGCTAATACTACCACATCACTCCTAAGGTCTCTTTGTCACTATGATGATAGTGTTCTTCTTGGCTCTTGGCTGCAGGAAACTGATCATAAGTCAATTGAAGACCAGGTAATAAAAAGCTAATGAATTATCTGCAAAAGAATAATGAATTATCTGCACTATATGTAATATGTGTATGCAGGAAGCCTTCTATAAAACTCAAGCTTCATACCTAATTTTTAGTCTTATTTCAGAGGTTTGTTAGATTTAAGTCCTTCTATCTACAGTGTACCATTTTGATTAAAAATTGTCTACACCTGAGATGTAAATTTCATAGTGCTACTTCAAATGGTTATGCTTAGTGCATTAACCTGCTTTCTTTAAAACAAAACAACATTCCCTATCCTGTTCTCTTGTTTTTGTTTTTCTTTCTTTTTTAAACAGTAGAAATGTAAGCTCCAATTAAAAAGTTTTACAATGAAACTGCCATTAAAATATCAGTACTGCCAACGGTGTTACAGCAAAACAAGTTTTAACTGATATTATAGGTGTAGTACAAAATCATACATTAAATTTGGAAGAGTTGACAGAATTTTGTTGGCATTATAAGAAATTTTCTGCACTTCTAAAAGACTGAGTCTTTGAAACATAGGAATTAAAAAATAGAAGCAAGTCTATGGGTGTCTCTCTTAATAACGTTTTTTCAGGTCAACATAATGTTGATCCAGATACCATTTTTCTTGTGGCCCTTGGAGAAGGAATGTAGCATAGGAAATAATTTTTAATGTTTATTAAACTATCTGGTTATATCTTTCATTTTTGTTTTCTAATTTGTGATGACTTAGAAGGGTCTGGCTGCCTCTTTTCAAGCCTTTTACCCTTCTATATTTCATAATTTAATGACAGAGAAAAAAAAAATCCTTTGTCCACCTGAGGGTGCCCCCCAACCTATCTGTGTCTTCAAATTTTGCTGATCTTTGATTTCTCAGTGAACCCTATTCCCTAGACTACTAATTTTTCTGAGCATTTGATAAACCGTGTCATCATAAACTTTGCAACTTGGCTTCTCAGTAGTTTCTTGGTGTAAGAAGTCTCCACTTCTTACATGAAGAAACAAGCTGAAAATGCCTCTTCTGCCACAGCCTATGTAATAATGGCAAGGTTTCTCAGAAAGCAGATGATTCAAAAACCAAGACTGATAACCAAGCATGAGAAACCACTGGGACACTGTTTCTGAAAAGAGGTCAACAAATCAAAGCGAAAAAAAGGTCTTATAAATTTCTCTTGTTTGTTGTGGTGGACACAGTAGACTTCAAGCCCCAAAGCTTTCTGGGATGCTCCTCCAACTTTGGTGTTGCTTTTATTGGGGGGGATGGGTTGGTTGGTTTTTTTTTTTGGTGTCTGTGTTTTTTGTTTTGTTTTGTTATTGTTGTTACACCACTGGAACAGGCTGCCCAGGGAGGTTGTAGAGTCTCTTTCTCTGGAGACATTCAAGACCCACCTGGATGCATTCCTGGGTGACTTGGTCTAGGTGATCCTGCTCTGGCAGGGAGGTTGGACTAGATGATCTTCTGGATCTTTCCAACCCCTAACATTCTGTGATTCTGTGATTGTTTTTTTTAAAACCTCTCACATTTCAAACAGTGTCACTGGTGGTAACTGAAGCTCTGTAGTGCATCACAGGATTCTCTTTTGCTGAGTCATGTTTTATCTTTTAGTGATACAGATGTCTCAACAACTGTTTGCTCTGTTTTCTGACCTTTTAAGAAGAATATAGAGTTACTAGTTTCTAATTTTATTTTGTTATTAAATAATTACCAAGTTATGAATGCTCAGAGTGAATTAATAACCTTTTTTCTTAAATGTCACTTTGTAGTAAGTGATTCAAAATCTGCTGGTAGTGTACTTTTTTTCCTGTTTTTCTCAAATTTCCAATTGTTACTACCGGGAGCCATAGTATGTGCATTTATCCAGCTCTTAACTGCTTTGATCCTCTGGGATTTAGCTGGCTCTGTAAATGCTAGTGTATGTATGCATGGGGACACTGCAATTGCATTTAGGTTCTTATTAGCTGTTTTGTTGTTCTAAGCTACTGCATGTGCGTTTTGGTTATCTCTAGTTCCAAATGATATGTCTTCAGAGGTATTGTTATTATGTGGCATTTTGCAGCTTCAGCCAAACAGTGCATCTGGAAGTGGTGCTTTGGAACATGATCCATCCTCTATTTATTTGCGCATCCCTGCTGGTGAAGCTGTACCTGGTCCCCTTCCTTTAGGAGTATCTGTCATTGATGCATCTGTGGCTCTCTTTGGTGTGGTTTTTCCTCATGTCTCTTACAAACATAGGTCAGTTTACATGAATGTTCAATTGAATCTATTGCCTTGTTCTCTGGATAGTTGTTGGTTTTTGTTTTTTTTTCAATACGACTCTATTTGGATATCAACTGTCTTTAAATTCAGAGTGTGTTCACTGTGTTTCAGGATTTCAAAATATGTCTGCTTAGTTTAGAAATAAGGTGATTTCCTCAGTTTTATCAGTTTTGAAGATGAGACTTCAGAGGTGCAGACTAGATTCTTCTCTTGCTGCATTTAACAGTAGTAATATTTCTGCAACCTAAATTTCCTGCAGAAATAGCCTTTGCAGTTAACTTCAAATTATCCTTGAAAATATAGCAGTGGCATCCATTAAATCTCATTTGGCTTCCATCAGTAAGGCCATTTGATTTATACTCAGCAAATGATTTTATGCATGATGAAAAAGAGGGACTGGAGTTCAGCTTATTTTCCTTTGTGTTCCACATTACCTTTGCAGAGTTTGAGTTGTCAGGACTACTTTTGTCATTCAGTTCAGCTAATTTGTCACTGAGCACAGAGTAAAAGACACATTCCCAAGTAAAATTACCCTTCAACCCAATCCTGATGGGAACAGTTTTGCAGTAAGCACAGGATAGACTCAAGGCCAGTTTGCAGTAATTCAACTTGATCTATATCTGTTGTTATCTATGGAAAGAAAGATTTGTCTACGGAACTTCCAAGTAGTTAGGAATGCAGATTATTCATTTTTCTGTTCTTGCTATCTTCTAGGGAGTACTCTTCCTCCCAGTAGTATTTCTGGCATGGTTAAATGAGGGGAATATGAAGGTTAAATGGGGAAAACAATGGAAATGATAAGAGGAATATGGAGGTTAACACAGTTACAAATAGTAGTGGAGAGGCAGTATTTTTTCCACTCTTGTCTTCATAGCTTTCTGCTTATACAACCAAGTGTATCTCACTTCTCTTGGTGGTGTTCTTCAAAATGAATAGTAAACATTGGTGGATGAGCAAAAAAAACCAGCCAATAGACAGAGTAACTCTACCCTTTCTAACTAAAGCAATTGCATTCTGCAGCCCCTGAAGCATAAATTCTGTCACTGAACTTAAAAAGGCCCCTTTGTTGTGTGCGTTATTTTTTAAGCTGTGGTTTCAGTTTGTATTTTGAAAGACAATCACTTTACATTATGTTCTTTGTTTCAGATTACAGATGTTGGATCACTTTGCTGAATGTGTCAAGCAGGCCAAAGGTGTTCGCCAGCAAGCTGTGCAGCTTAATATCTTCACTGCTGTTCTTAGTGCCTTGAAGGTAAAACTTATAAGCTTCTAATGGATGCTGAAGTTCAGCAATTTGATTCATAGATTTGTATTTGATACAAAGGGATGATAGAAGAACGTTACTAAAATTACTGCTTACATGTTCAAAAGTTTGAAAATACCAACATTTAATATTATTTTTCCATATGTGTGAGCTCTTGTCTGCTGTACAATGTATCAATACAGAGAACAGATGAGACTCGTGTAGTCAGTGTTATATAGAATTCAGACTGTCTTTTATGATTATTTTTAAAAATTTCAATCCTATAGTTCCATTTGCACTGTACTCATGTATATATTTTTTCATAGGTACTTAAAACCCCTCTCATTTAATAGAGTACGGTGCAGATGAAAAAAAAAAAATAAAGTTGGGGTTCTATTTTGTATGTCTTTATTTTTTCTTCTTAAGTCTCCCTAATATTGCATAGAAGTCTAAATGCTTATGTCCAGTTCCACCAACTTCAGATACAGCTCTGTTATCTACACTTGGAAACCCAGCTTCATGCTATGAAGTCAGGAAGATAGACAGCAAGTCACAAAAAATATAATAGAATCATAGAGTCATAGAATTGTCTGGGTTGAAAGGGACCTCTAGAGGTCATCTAGTCCAAGCCTTCTGCTGAGAACAGGGACATCTTCCCTAGATACAGTACTTTACACTTGCTCTTGTTAAATTGCATTAAATTTCTCCCTGCCCAGCTCTCCAGCCTGTCCAGGTCATGCTGGATGGCAGCACAGCCTGCTGGTGTAGGAGTGTTGGAAAATGTAAGACTGAGTATATTGTTGATTTTGAGCTTTAAATATTTTTCAACCAGTGTAACTTAGGATAAATTACCACAAATTTCAACAAAAGTAAAATGCATATTTTTTTAACGGAAGATCATGTATACTAAAATTGCTCTTATCTCCCCTTTCTTCCCTTACTTGGAATGTGGTTTTCATGTTTGGGTTTTTTTTTCATACAGGGTTTAGCTGAGAATAAAAGCACATTAGGACCAGAAGAAGTTCGCAAATCTGCCCTGACACTGGTAATGGGTCCCCTTGATAATCCTAACCCTATTTTGAGATGTGCAGCAGGTGAAGCTCTTGGCAGAATGGCTCAAGTGGTTGGAGAAGCCTCATTCATTGCTAGAATGGCTCAATCCAGTTTTGATAAGTAAGTTGGTTTTAATTCAGAAAAGAAAATAAAATATATTTTAACATAGTTAGATTTCTCTACTAAATACCATATTGATTAATCTCTTAGCTTCAAACTTGATGGCTGTGATTATCTAGATCTAACAACCCCTCAAAGTCTTTTTATTTTATGTGATTTTTCCACAAATAAAAGCTGAGTCGTTAGACTACTTGGAATGTGAAATGTGACATGATTCCCTTTTATTTAAACACTGATAGGTTAAAATCTGCTCGAGATGTGGTATCAAGAACAGGCCATTCTTTGGCTCTGGGCTGTCTCCATCGGTATGTTGGTGGAATAGGTTCTGGACAACATCTGAAAACTAGTGTCAGTATTCTCTTGGCTTTGGCACAAGATGGAACCTCTCCTGAAGTCCAGGTAATCACAACAAAACTATTTGAAAATATTCAGGATTAAGATTAAATTGCCAGTTGAGATATTCTTTAATAGAGATTGTCACACCAAATGATATGTGCCAAGGAGAGTGAAGAAAGTGTGTGAATAAACTCTTACAGTATAGAATCCCAAATATGTCCTGCAATTAAAACGTAACTTGTTAGTTATGGAGGCAGTTGCAAAGTGGTCTCATTAATCCAGACTGAGAAGTGTCTTCTTGTCAGCTAAGCCAGAGTAATTGACTGTGGGCATATTCCTAACTTGCTATGATTATAAATCAAGATGTGTTAGTTGTGCCTTAGCTGCTGAAACTAAATATTTTAGTCATAGGCTAAGGATTAAGGTGACTGGAGTCTCAGGTGGTGAATGGTAGTTTTCTTTGCCGAGCTATTTCTGTATATGTGATATTGTGAGCATAGTATGGGGGTACACCTGGGGGTTATGTTATGACATCAAAAATCTGTTGCAAACTAAACTGCAGTTAGGAAACAGAAGGGGAACTAATAGGAGCCAAGTCCAAGACAAGGCAAAGATGGGTTTTCTATCCACCATGGAGTATAGGCATGTGGAGTCTCCCAAGAGGACAACTTCACTGCTGATAGAGTGAAAGGGACTAAACGTGCTGCTGATTTTGGGCAAGAATAATCAAAGAACTGTAGCATGGTTTCAATTGTAAAGGATCTTAAAGATCATCTAGTTCCCTTAAAGATCATCAACTCCCCTGCCAGGGGCAGGGACACCTCCCACTAGTCCAGGTTGCTCAAAGCCCTATCCAATCTTGTCTTGAACACATCCCATGATGGAGCATCCAGATTCCCAGGGCAAACTGTTCCACTGTCTCACCACCCTCGCAGTGAAGAACTTCATTATCTCAACCTACCCTTTTCAGAATGAAACCATTACCTCTCACCATGTCAGTTTTTATACTTATAAAAAGTCCCTCCCTAGCTTTCTTGAGTGTATGACATGAAGCCACTGTGAAAAGCTAAGCTGTAAAATTAATCTCTCACTATATCAGTGTGAATGCACAGAAACTGTATGGCAATAATGGAAATTTACAGGAATGAAAGGACAGGCTGTAATGTGTTATTGTGTGGTTAGGACTGTAGAATTAGTTATGTGATTCCTGGTGCTAATAGTTTTTAGGTTGCTTCAGAGAGGATTAAAAAGGAGCAGTTTTAAAGGCTTATTCCTAAGTTTCTAGCTTATTCCTAAGATTCTAGCTCTAATACTAACTAATACTCCTTTTTAACTTAGCATTTTCAGTGCAATTACATCACATATTCAATGGAAAAAAAATCTGAAATAAGCTATTTCAATCATAGAATGGTTTGGTTCGGAAGGGACCTTTAAAGGTCATCTAGTCCAACCTCCAGTAGGATATTCTGGAGAGATACTTTGGAACAGGTTGCCCAGGGAGGTGATGGAGGCTCCAACCCTTGAGACATTCAAGGTCAGCTTGGATGGGTCTCTGAGCAACCTGATCTAGTTGAGGATGTCTACTGAATGCAAAGCTATTCCTCACTAAGGACTTCATAACCTGTCCATTTTATACTCTACATTGAATTTTACAGTGGAGTGTTTCTTTTTTTCATGTCTTAAGAGTTACTCTTCTCTTTTCCTTTGGTTTTGTTTTTTGTTTTTTGGGGTTTTTTTAAGAAGGTGTGTTTTTTGTGTATGTGTTCTACTTCCTCACAGTAGTTCAAAATCTTTGTCATCTGCATCTCCATTGTCCCTGGAACTGCTGATAGCCAAAGAGTATGCTAGAGATACTTAAACTCCCAGGTGACTGCTTGGGGTTGACACCTCTGAAACACTTGTGGAGTTAGAGTAGCTAACTAGACATATTTTAACAAGGGTGTACAGAGCTGGGCTGTCTGCAGACAAAATCATTTACATTTCTGAAATGTGTTACTGAAAAAATTGGCTTCTTTTTTTTTTTTTTTTATAGACCTGGTCTCTCCATTCACTTGCCTTGATAGTAGATTCTAGTGGACCAATGTATCGTGGATATGTGGAACCAACTCTTTCTCTGGTTCTTACTCTGCTCCTAACTGTTCCACCATCACATACTGAAGTACATCAATGCTTAGGCCGATGTCTTGGAGCTATAATAACTACTGTTGGGCCTGAGCTGCAAGGTTAGTGGGAATTTGAAGGAATAAAAAAAACCCAAAACACTCTAACTTGTATAAAGATGATATATTGTAAAGTTAAGTGAAAGAAAAAAAATTGTTTGTTGCAGTTGCGGGGTTGGAGGGAGAGGTTTTGACAAATTCAGTTGCAGTCCTGCAAGCAATCTCACTTCTCATTCTACTTATGATTGCTTGGGGTTTTTTAACTGCAGTTTCAGACTTGTATGAAGAAGTTGCAGTGATGTATGGTGTTGTGGCTAATGGCAAATTTTCATGGTAGGTAAAAAATGAAAAACACTCTTGCTGCATATTATGTCTCATATATTTCTGTTTATGTGGGGCAAGAGGTAAATTTTTTCCTTTGCTTTTCAAACACTTGTTGATTTTGACTGATGGTGACAGCTTAAGCTTGACATAATTGATAATACTGTGACCTGTAACTCATTTCCACTCATTCTTGATATTTTTAGGTCTCTGTACCTTACTATAGAGAATGAGATCTTGTCATACCAAACAGTACATCTGAATTTCTGTGTCTCAGATGGCAAAACCATGGATTTGTAGCTTTACTGAACTGGGATTTTTAGGAATAACTATAGGTTGGTCTTTGATGCAGTGCCAGAGAAGCAGCCACTAGTGAAATTTTAACTGGAAATAACTGAAAGAAAATTTGTAGTTATGAAAAACTTCTAAGTGGTTTATTCGAACTTGAGTATCTTCTTGCTATGTGTTAACTTTTGATCTGGAGTGTCATTAACTTTTAAAATAAATTTATGAAAATTTCTGTGGGTTACATTTCTCTGTAATTCAGGATTTATTTTTTTTTATTTTATAATCCTGATGCAAGCTAATTCTTAAAATGCAGAATGCAATTATTTTATCACATTAAATACTGTTCTTTGGAAGGCTTGTCCTGTTAAAAGTGGTACAAATCATCAAATAGAGATAGCTAAAATCACCTTTATACATGTATGTAAGGTTAAGTGTTATCAGATATTTTAGAAAATGGTTCAGTGCATGAAATGTTGCCCATATGTATAGAATGAAAGAGACTTTAAAAACATAAATTCAGATAGTTTTACTAATTTCATGTCGGGAAGATACTCCCAATATTTAATAATATAATTAATTGGGAGTATCTTGATACTTTTAATATTTTAAATTTCTGACTGAAGACTTGATACAGAATTTCATTTGGACAGGATGTTGTTTAACCTAACTAAAAAAGAGATATTAAACCACTCTGTAGTGAATCTTTGAAGTCATATAGATAGTAATTTGCAGTAGGAGTTCAGAAAAGTTGCATGTTAATCTGTGAATTTTGAATCATTAAAAAGTCTTGTTTCTCAGTTTGAAAGTTCTATAGTTGTTCCATGAAAATGTTGCTGTTAAGGATACATCATTATTGTATATATGATGAATGATATGATATATATATTATATAATACATGAATGTATTCCATCATTAGGGAATGGAGCTACAATTTCCACAATCCGTTCTTCCTGTTTGGTGGGATGTGCAATCACACAAGACCATTCAGACTCACTTGTTCAGGCAGCTGCCATATCCTGCCTTCAGCAGCTTCATATGTTTGCACCACGGCATGTCAACCTCTCCAGTCTGGTTCCCAGTCTTTGTGTGAGTACAAAATGCATCCCTTTTGTTCCTCTGAGTTTTATGTATGTGCTTAGCAGAGGACAGGTGAAGGACTTGGAAAGGTGTCAAGAATACCCATATGAAGTAAGAAAGTCACATTTGCAAAAACACTGGAGTCCAATAAAAGTCTATCCCCAAGATTTTAGATCTTTTCAGAATGCTGCTGAAATTGAAGTTGTAGGTACTCATTTTCTTTCATCTGAGACAGCATAAGATAGAAAGCATTTAAATACATAATATGATCAAGTTAAAAAAGATGCTGAAATGCTCTGTTTCTTCCAAATGATGGCACACACAGTAAGGAGTGAGTGAATTGGGGAAAGGTAGGAGATTGTGGATTTTATTTTCCTACTGTCAGCAGAGTAGATGCTGACATTCAAATTCTTCTGCTGTTGTTGGTGTTGCTTTCTCCCTCCATTAGTGTTTTGTCAACAATCCTGGCTGAAGCCTGGAAGTGAGGCAGAGACTGTAACCCTCAACATACCAAATGCAGCTGTAAGAGGAAGGGTGTGTGGGTGGTTTATTTATGATTTAAAAAAATCATTTAAGAGAGTTCAGCAATCCAATATTGAAAAATTTTAAAAGCTTCTCCTTAATGTCTGTTGGATGTTTTGTGAAGTTCTTTGTGTCATTCTTTGTGGAAATTGTGGTTCTGTGTTACCTGAAGGAGTGCAGTCCTACTTATATCAACACTGTTCCTTTTTCCTAGTCTGCCATCCAGGCATTCCCTAGGGCATCCTTTCATTATTGCATATTTACCTCCCTGCCACTGACTTGATTTCCCCCACTGCTACTCTGGAGCACGCCTGAGAGTCCCAGAATCTGTCACCTGCCTTTTCACAAAATTTTGTGTGAAAGGGGTGCAACATAACAAAAGTAGGTAGGCTCTTCTGTATTAATACAACATACAACATTACAAACAGTCCCTGTAGCCATTTACTTTGTAAGTACTGGGGGTAATATTACAGACAATGAAGTTCATACAGCAGTGACTAGGACTGTTTTGAAAATTTTTCCCTGGGTTTTCTGCTGCCTCTTTCCTGTTACTTTATGGCACTTTGCTAAACAGAAGCTGTTTTCCTTCTTTTATCTCATATTTCTTACTTCTGGGCCATACTTAGTTGGATAATTTTTTTTTCCTCTAAATTATCTTGTGCAGTTTTTCTATACTGCAAATATGTAGCTCTGTAGGCAAGGTCTGCCCTACCTACACAATTAGCAAACTCTTCATTGCTTTCCAATTCATGTTTGAATGGAATTAATGCCAGGTATCAAAATTAAACCACACAGTTCCATAGTTGAGTTTAATTTCTTCTTCCTGCATTGGCTTCATAACCACTAGTTGTTTGCTTTGTAACTTAAAACATGGAATATT
Organism: Ceyx melanurus; assembly: GCA_024611195.1. Classification (NCBI taxonomy): domain Eukaryota; kingdom Metazoa; phylum Chordata; class Aves; order Coraciiformes; family Alcedinidae; genus Ceyx; species Ceyx melanurus. The sequence continues at coordinate 18,829 of JANHGL010018890.1, read as the reverse complement.
CTTTTCATTAACTAAATCCCCCAAATGCTCTGGTTTTTAGTTCCATTAAAGCAACCTGAGTGTGGTATTTAGAGGTTCTTTTAAAGTCTGGGGGTTTTTTGTCTTTTCCCCCCAAGAATAAAATCTTGTTTGTTATTCATGTGTGGAATAAAGATCTACTGTTAAAATACTTTATAAACTATGCAGCCCTTTCATTTAGGGAACCAGTTTCCATCTGCATAATAACCTAAACCCAAGAAAGCAAATATGTATTTGGTTTGTTAAAAACAAATTCCTCAGGGTAAATAAAGAATCAAAGTTTCTTAAATAACAGTCTTCATTTCTTCCACTGTGGAAAAACATACAGTTCTCTGTGCAGCTACCTTCATTTAGGAAAATAGGAGCCATGCACAATTCTTCTTTAAGAAAAATATTTGCTTGTGCTTGAGGTGAATCATAAGGAACCTAGAAACCAGTGTTAGTTAGCAAAGAAATCTGAAGCTGTCTTATTGAGAAGCACTTAAAAAAAAACCTGATCATGCTACAAATTTTGTTACAAGTTCGAAAGAAAAGTTTTTGTGATAGCTGTCATGTGCAGTGCACCTGATGATGGCTTTTTGTTTAAAAGAGTGCTATTTATGGCTGTAGAAGAATATGAGGTTTAGCAGTGCTGAAGAGTGTAACAGCTTGGAAAACATAATTAGTCCAAATCACACTGGCGTAGTACTTTGAATATTTAACCTCTTATCTCTTTAACCAGGTAACACTCTGTATATGTCAGCTTTATTTTCATATTTATACATTATAAAAAGTGCTTGCTGCTGAACTGTCAAGATCTTGTAAAGAGCTTGGTACCCAGAGTTCAAAGGGGCGCATAACTGTAAAGTAGAATGCTGTTAGTCCTTAGCAGCAATGATTTATTGATATGGGTACATCAGCTCACTTACCTGTAATGGTTCTGGTTTTTCAGGTTCATTTGTGCAGCTCCCACTTGCTGCTTCGCCGGGCTGCAGTTGCATGTTTACGACAGCTTGCTCAGAGGGAAGCAGCAGAAGTATGTGAATATGCCATGAGCTTAGCAAAAAATGCAGGAGACAAAGAAAATGGTGGCATCAGTAAGTATTTCTTTCATGTGGCCTTTTTGTAACAGTTGGGTGTACATATATGTATGTATGGTTTGCCTTCAGAGAGGAAAAAATAAAAACAACAGGAAAAAACCTCTAAAACTGTCCCTTCTAGCTCCAGTAATGTGGCTACAACCATGCTTACCTCTTAAATTTCACTTATAATTGATTTTTTTCTAAGGTTCAGTCTTAAGCTTCTCATTTAGACTGACAATCAAGTAGGGAGTGCAGTGTATATACAGTGGAAACATTTTGCAGTTTTTCTGGTGTTTTACATCTGAATTTTGTGCTGTTTGAGATACTTGATTATGTTATATTCTGTTAACAGAATACCAGCAAAGTCTCTGGACTTGGCTGGTTGGTTCAGTTCTTACATGTTTCATTTTATTCTGAAAACAGTCTCAACAGTGTTGGTCAACACGCTCTTCCTACTAACATGGAATAGAGAGCTCTCTCATATTAAATCACAGCAGTTAAGTCTTATCTGTGGATTCTTTAGAGCCCAGTACTATTCATGGGGTATGTACCCTGAAAAGAGAAGGATCTGGATTTTCTTTGTTTTTGGAGGTAGTACTAGGAGGTGTTATTTGCCTTGCAGAAAATAAATTAAATGAATTGCTCTATGAAAATGTTTCTAGTGCTAATTAGAAGAAATTCATTGATATATTGATGTGTCATTGCCTGAACTACAGATGCACAAACACGTGATGTCTAGTCTATTCCAGATGTTAAAACTGAGCTACTGATTTCAGAACAGATTTCTTGTTGCCTCTTTGCAGATACGAACCCCTTTGCACCAGGAGCTGGTTCTCGGCGAGACGCTCATTCCCGGCATCAGGGGGTTAATATCACAGAGACAGGCCTTGAAGGTGTCCTGTTTGGAATGCTGGATCGGGAGACTGATCGCAAGTTGTGCTCAGATATCCATGATACTCTGGGACACATGCTCTCATCTCTGGCTGTAGAAAACCTTTCTCACTGGCTAATGCTTTGCAAGGATGTCCTTGCAGCGTCCAGTGGTAAGCGCTCTGTAGCACTGACATAAACAACAGTGTGGCCTTAGCATTAGGGTCTTCTGGAAGTATTTGACTGGAGCTTGTCTTTTATCCTAGATTGGCACATTTGTGGGTGCCATAAACTGCCTGCTTGGCTGTATATTTGTCCCATGGCAAGGAACATGTGTTGGTTTTTAACATTCACTCTAGCTTTTGCCTGAAACAGGAGCTAAATAGTTCAAAGTCAAGCTAAATCTTTCATTCTGAACCTCATAATCTCCTTAACTGGTTTATTGGCAATTTAGCAGGTTAATTGCAGAAGCGGAGAATTTTACCATACAGCATTTAGCTACAGTTGGTATCTGTGTAGAAGTAGCATTACAGGAGTTATTTCATATCATTTAAGCAATATAAAGGGTAATATAGGCCAATTTAGAGATTCAAATAATTTCTTATTATGCCTTTGGATAGTTTTCAAATGGTATTTCAACAGAAGAATTAATCTGTTTTCTATCTGAATGCAAGGAAAAGCCTTATCTGTCTTCCACAGATTGTAACGGTGGCATTTTTTATTTTGTAATTGTTCTGTGTTGTAGACATGAGCACTGCTGCTCCCTTGGGAGGAGGGAAGGATGAGGAATCAGAGAAGAAGGATGAGATGGACGATGACACAATGTTTACCACCTTGGGTGAAGAGGATAAATCCAAGCTTTCTGTAGCACCTCGTTGGGCAACTCGTGTGTTTGCCGCGGACTGCCTGTGCCGGGTGATCATGCTGTGTGAGCACGCCAATAAGGCACACTTCGACCTGGCCCTGGCTCGTTCAGCACGACTGAAAAACCCAAAAAGTAATTACACAATGTGCATGTTTTGGTTCTGTTCATTTGCTTTTGCCACCTCTTGACAACTTCAGATTATGCACCCACAAAAAAAAAAAGATAAGCAATTGTATTTGTCAGTAATACTGTACTTGTGTCAATAATAGGCAATAATACTACAGTTGTGTAACCACTGTATGAGCACAAAGAATGAGGTTTGCTGGAGTATATAAGTTCTGACAGACTGATCTTCTTGGAAGAAAACACTTTAGATTTGCAGATCTTTTCTCCTGTCTGAAATAGAAGCAGTGAACTTCTAGTTAAGGGTGAGCAGTTAATGGTTTCTGGGTTGAACGTAATGACAGCAATGAGTTAGAATTCAGAGATTATTTTAGGATCTCTAGAACAAAGGCATGCTGGGAAAGAAAAAAATAGATAAGGGCAAGTAATAATTACAGCAGCATTGGTTGCAGAAGGTTGGTTTTGGGAGGGACTTATAGTAAGACATGGACCCAGCTGCTTTATAAAGTTGAGTCTTCTGGTATCTCCAAGAGTAGTGAATATTAGTTTTAAATGTTTCGAATATACTTGTGTGATTGGAGGATGAAAATTGAGACGTCAGAGATGACATAGTTATAGTTGTTTTGTGAAGAAATGTTTTTCTAACAGATTTTGGTAGGTTTCTGTCCTTGAGTTTTCCATAAGTTGTTTACTTCCACCCATGTAGTGCTCCTGAGGACTTTGTGTATGTAGGATGAAAACCCTGAGCATTGTAGGATGCATCAGTTTATTGGATTTTAGTCTGTATGTTGTTGAGGGTGTTTGCTATGATCTGGAAATGTATCAAGGCTTTGCTTCTGCTTCTTTGATGCAGTCTGGTTGCAGTACTGTTCAGTGTTTTTGTTTGTCTTGTTTCTGATTGATTTGTAGCTGAGGTCACTGAAGGTTTGGGAAACATAGCTTATTTTGAGAGGGCATTGTATTGTAGAGAAAATAATGAATTAACTGCTGCTTATAGAATCCTGCAGAGGATTGCCTATAATAATCCTGAGAATTTACATCTCTGAATTTATTTGAACTGAACTTGATGAGTTTGGTATCATTGTAAAAAGGAAAACTCATCAAAAAAAGGAAAAAAAAAATAAAAAAAGGATAACTCATTCTATTCTGCCCAGTTCTACTTAAAAATATTTACATTTTACTAATGTCTGTGATGGTCTGAAAAAATAAATGCAGACTTTACCACTTCATAGTTCCAAAATGATTCCCAGTCTTTCTTTACTGGCATACCACTGAAAAGTTTCAGCAACAAAATAAATTTTTCTATTCCACCTTGAGACTTGAAAATACTTAGAGCTTTCTTGGTAGCTTTTGTAAGTCACCCTGAACATTTTGTTTGTAAATAATTTAATTTTGTATTGGTTGGTCAACCTCTGGTGATTTCAAATTCAGAGTAAGGAAAGAAAGATATAGAGAAGAATAATTCTTTCAGAAATGTCACTGAGTTACATATTGACCTTCTGTATATTGTCTACTGCTTAAAGCCCTGGACGTAGCTTTGGGAGGAGGACTAGAGGCATACTCAGTTTTTGTGTTTAAACTTGAGTAGGTTTTTCCCTTACCAGCAGGGGACACTGTAAGCACAGGACTCAGACAGGAATTGTTGTGAAGGTTTTTCTGTAGGTTTGGGGGGATCACTAAAATTAGCTTTACTAGAGGTTCTAATCTCTTCTGAGCTACTCAGCCACGTTAACATATGTTATGTTTAATTTTTTAAGGCTGTTTAGAAATAAAAGCCCTTGCTTACCTTTGGGGGTTGGGGGGAGCAGAAAGAAATAGGTTGCATTCTTTCTTCTATACCCTAAATATGGACCCTTTTAAAAAAGAATAGGTAAAACATGTACATGTCATTGAGGGAAATGTTACAAATGTCTGCCATGTTAGGTGTCTTTTAAGTTACTAAAGATCTTTTTCTGTTTTGTTCTAAGATGACTTCTTAGTACTCCATCTCTCTGATCTTATTCGAATGGCATTCATGGCTGCAACTGATCACAGCAACCAGTTACGAATGGCAGGTCTTCAAGCTCTTGAAGATATTATCAAGAAATTTGCATCAGTTCCTGAGCCAGAGTTTCCAGGCCATGTGATACTGGAGCAGTATCAGGCTAACGTGAGACCTTCTTTATAAGTTTAGGAGATTGTCTGTTTATGCCAATATGCCAGTATTAGCTTTGAGAACATTTTGTGACTTCAAAAGACAGGTGAAGAGATTTTTTTGTGTGTGTGGAAAATGTATTGAAAAGACACTTTTATTTACCTCAACAAATTTTATTTTTGTATCTCTTCATACTTACTGTAATTTAGTAGAGGACAAAAGTAAAAATTCAGAAGCTATTGATTATTGAAAACTACATGTTACAAGTTGCAATTAATTTTTGGCAAGAATGGCATTTCATTTGTAGAATTAGGAATTGAAAAATAATGCTATTTCAGTTCCAGATTGAATCTAATAAATGATTTTTCTTGGGAATTAATGAATATATGTCCCTTTAAAAAAAATAAATTACAGAAGTATGGGACTGGGAGGTGGGCAGTTGAAGATTTGAGGATATTATTGCTGTATTTTGTTGTGTAGCTTCACTCTTTCACGTCTTTTGATTTCACTGTCTTTGAGATCTCTCCAAATAGTTTTTAAAGGCAGACTTTCATCCTTTTCACTTCCTGCCTTTTTCTTCTTCCTTCTGTAGTGCTGTCGCCATGGCTTCTGTCTCTTTGACTTGGTTCCTTTTGTTTCAGAAAAATGCTGCTTTATAACAACTGTCTAAAAGGCTTTTTTGTCAGTATAAGTCATTAGGGGAACTTGATGCAAATCCAACCATAAGTTTTCATGTTGTTATTCCTTTGGACATCAAAAACTCATTGGTCTCTTGAGCCTTATCAACAGTTGTACCTATAATACTTTAATGATGAAAAGGATATTTATTAGTAGAAGAAAGATAATACCACACATTTGACAAAAGTATTTCAAGGTGTAACTGTAACGCCTAAATTGTCAGTCTTCTCTTGTCCTGTAGTTGTGCTTAAACCTTAAACAAGGTGAGATGAAGAATATTGTATCACTCTTGTTTCAAATGAATTTTTTATCTTTCTTATCAACAGGTTGGAGCTGCTTTGAGGCCAGCTTTTTCCCAAGATACACCATCTGATATAACTGCAAAGGCCTGCCAGGTACAGAGGAAAATGTTCAGATAGTATAAGCCAAACTGATTTTCCTTCTCTTTGAAAGAAGGATGAGAAGTAGTAGCAGATGGTTGAAAAATTTGATAAACTCTTTGGAGTCTCCTAGTTATATATTTTGTTCTTCAGAAGTGCAAAAGTCCTTTTAGAGAACTACTACATCAGGAAATATTTGGTCTCTCTGAAATTCATGATGTCCTCATATAAATTTGTCCCTCAAAACCACATCCAAATGACCCTTTAATACATCCAGGGATGGCGACTCAGTCACCTCCCTGGGCAGCTTATTCCAGTGTCTGACCACTCTTAAAGTGAAAATGTTTTCCCTAATGCCCAGTAGATTGAACTCCATTGACCACTGCTCTTTGGGCCAGTACATCCAGAAAGTGCTTGATCCAGCAGATCATATGCTCATCCAGGCCATGAGCAGCCAATTTCTCCATAAGAATTCCATGGGAATCAGTGTCAAATCAATTTGTCCTTTTTTGTGGAAAAGCAGCTGTACATAATTCTATTGCCTGTGTTATGTCTGGGCATTAATGTGTTTCAGAATGAATGCCAATGTATACCATTAGAGAGGTGCAGCTGATCTCTATAATGTATCTTAAGTACTTGTTTGGCTCCATTTAATTCAAATGAAGAGTGAGGAGACACCTAACTTTCTGTCCACCATATCTCACATGGATTGTTCTAGGTCTAGAACTAGCAGTTACAGATCAGAGGCCAGTCGTTTAAAGACTTTATTTCACTTATTTCTAAGTGTTTTATTGACATTTATGTTTCTGAAAGCTGCTCACTGGTATGGAACCTTAATATGTACTTGAGGTTTTTAAAGATGTACTTTTATTGATTGCTGCCCAGTATCCACAGTGATTGCAGTGAATCATTACCTGAATTATTTGACCAAACACTTGGGAAAAGAATAAAACAAATATTACCTATTTATCAAGGATTAAAAAAAATATTTAAAATATTTTCTGTATATCAAGTTCCATTGTAATATGTTTTGCAAATGTAGTGGAGCAACCACTCACCTAAGCAGTTCTGTTACTATGACTGGGGAGAAAAAAAAAAAACAAACAGAAAACCTTAGGGGTTTTTTA
>JANHGL010018890.1:0-10698 GCA_024611195.1 Ceyx melanurus | reverse complement strand
TTGTTTGCTTAGAGATTTTTTTTTTTTAATTTAATTTATAAGGTTCTTTTTTTTGTCATCTAGGTGTGTAGTGCTTGGATAGGAAGTGGGGTTGTAAGTGATCTGAATGATCTTCGCCGAGTTCACAACCTTCTTGTCTCTTCCCTGGACAAAGTGCAAGCAGGAAAGGGATCTTCCAGCCAGCTTTACAGAGAGAGTGCAACTACTATGGAAAAACTTGCAGTTTTGAAAGCATGGGCTGAGGTAAATGTTGACCATTAAAGCTTTCAAAGTTTGAAAAGATTTTGCACTGTAATAGCAGCCTCACATCTCATTGGCTGTTCAGATGGTGAGCCTTGCACCTGCCTTCCTCCTTACCTGATGCAATTCCACTTCTAGGATGTTTTCATCTCTGTATCTTTATCTTCTCTTTTTCATGCCATTCTCCTGGTCCATACAGTGAGGTTTCTATTGTTTGGTTTGGTTTTTTTTACTGCACTTTTCTGTGATAAAGCATACACTTACACCCTGTCATTTTATTTTCCTGCTATCTTATTGCTCTTAAACGTGAAAAAACATAATCCCAAAAACCTTAAAATATATTCTGGGAAAATATTACAGTTAACTAGGAGTTTGTTGAAGTGTTCATAATAAAATTACAGACTTAATCTAGATATTGTTGGGGAATGGCTGGAATACCAGAAATCTTCAGCTATTTACAAGATGGAGTTAGCACTACTTATATTGCTTTCTTTCCTGAAATAATACTTGCATGCTGTAGAGCTCTACGTATAGTTACACAAATGGTATTTTTGTTTCTCTTAGTGCATTACTTAAATATTTGTTTGAAATTTTTTTCCCATTAAATTTTCATGCAAATTACTCTTGAAAATACTAAGGAGAGTATTAACATTTCAGCTTTGTAATGCTAATCACCCCATATTGTACCTTTCAGCTTTGACATGGGGTATCTCTTGTGTGAAGAGAGTTATTTCTGTTTTATTTCTAAAAGTCCTTATTTTTAATGTTGTTGGTTTTTTTTCTGATATACAAATATGGGTATAAGCAGAAATAAGTTTTTGAAAATTCTTTTATCCTATTATAGCATTTATCAGATAAACATATAAATATATTCATGTTACACATTTAAAGCCATTTTCATGTCCTTATGATACCTAATTTGCTTCCAAAAAGTGACAGTTACTCTTTTTTGACCTACATTAAGAGATAAATCTTTCCTTTAAAGATGCAATGACATAATTAAATCAGTTATTTAAATCCTGTCTGTGCAGAGCAGCAGTAATCAACAGGAAAAAATTTTAAGGAAAAATGTGTAGTCTCTTTTTTTATAGGAAAGTGGCATTTTTGTCACAAAGTATTACATACTGATAGAAATGAAAGAAAAACATTTAAGTGGAATTGTATTGCAAATCTCTTTTCCTCAGTCATTTTCCAGTGTATGTACCTGTGTATGGAATATACTACTTTCACATGGGAAAGGCTGCTGCTTTTTTTCTTTTAGTGATATCTCAGCATGTACTTTCCTATCTGTTTTTCTTCTAGGTGTACGTTGTTGCCATGAAAATTAAGAAAGAAGCAGAGACTAAACCAAAGCGTGTTTTAAAGAGCACAGAGGATGATGAGGATGATTTTGGTACTGTAGATGAGCTGCCACCAGACAGTTTGATAACACTTGTACAGCCTGAGCTGCCTGCACTTAGCCGTCTCTGGTTAGCTGCACTGAAAGATTATGCTCTGTTAACATTACCAGCTGAATTTGCTACACAGCTTCCACCAGATGGTAAGTACTGGGATTTCTTTTTTTTATTGTGAGAAAAAGAAGAATCCCCTTGGCTGAGACTTCAGAAATGTGCTATAAACTGTTGGGCAGGCATGTGTTTTTTTTGCAAGTGATCAATTTCTGCATATATGTAGTAGGAATGTATGTTTGGAGTGTGCTTTTCAATTCAATCTTTAGTGAAGGTATTATTTATCTGGATTGCAGAGATCATTAAAAACATGTCTTAGTAGAATTAAGAATACTTCTATACCTCTAATACTTTTATATCAAATGAAAAAGGTGTTTGCTATAGAAAAACTTAGCCATTCAGATTAGAGCAGATACTGTCTTAAAATATTCTGAGTTAAGCATGAGTGTTCTATATGAAAAATGCTACAAGACCTGTTGACTTTGTCTGCCTTTCTTACTCTCTGCTTACTGTTCCAATGTGACCATTGCACTTTGTTAGGGGAGGTACTGATGGTTCTCCTTCAGAAAGACAACTGGAATGCACTGTCACTAACAAGAATTATATCTGAATATGTACGTGATCATACACAGCCAGAGTAAATAATAAATGTAGAGTATGTGCTTTTTTTTTCCCTATTATTTGCAGAGAGTTTCAGAATTTCCTTTGCTTTCCTAATTTAACAGGGGGAGCATTTTACACTCCAGAAACAATTGACACTGCCAGACTGCATTACCGAAACTCCTGGGCTCCCATACTGCATGCAGTGGCACTTTGGCTGAACAGTACAGGATTTAATGTTTCAGAGTCAACAGAAGAAACTGCTGCAGCAATCCCCAGTTCACAGAAACATACTACATCCATTATGTTAAACCAAACACCTGGAACTCCACCTACCACTAAATCTTTGGCAGAGATTAACAAAGATCGAATGCACTTAATTCTGGGTAAGAGCTACTAGATGAGAGTTTAGTAGAAGCACCTAATGGTATGAAATTATATGGCAATAAGGAGATATACTTTGCTTGAAATCTGGGCAGTATAAAATCATATGTCTGGGCAGTAATGGTTCAAAATATCTCTATATCCTCCTCTCTTTATGTCTCTGCCTCCTGTGTTATTTATAGCTTTGTCAGAATATTTGTTGGTGTAATTATTGTAGGGTTTTTTTTGTAGACAAGTTGTATATCTAGGTTTTTTTCACTTAATGGAATAAAATTAATAGAAACCCTTCTACACTGTAATGTAATTCAGATGATACAAAATCTTATGCTTCAAAGACAAAAGCTGTAAGGTTAATTAAAATACACACTCATAAAAACACAGATCAGTAAAGACAGATATTTGACAAGTTACATGGAGTATCTGTTAACAGTTTTTCAGCTGCGAGTAACACTCACTGTTTCCCTTTGTTGCTGCCTAAAAACATTCAGGAGGTGGATGTGATTGCTTACTCTGAGGAATGCCATCAGTTTGCTGAGATAAACAGATATTTAAAACCAGAATTAAGTGTCATATGTATAGTATGAATATTGTGTAATTTTTGAGGCTTAACTCTTCATCTCAGTTGTCTTTTACATTTAAGAGTTCAATAAAAAAAAACTTATTTACAATTGAAACATTCAGAATTCTGATTTACAGATCTTTAGAACAAAGTTTGGATTTCCATTCAGTAATCTAAGATGCTTACTGTCACTTCATTGTTTTTCCTTCCAAATTTTGGGGAAGACATGATTCAGACCAGAAAGCACATACATTTCTGGTGTTTCTAATACAGAAACTCTTATTATTTTAAAGCAAGAATTGACAAAAACATGCATAAAAAAGTAGTTAAGAACCTGATATATGTAGAAAGACATTTAAAAAAGGAAACGATTTTTATGTGAACATTCTTTATAATTATTGTGCTTTTCAGGTGTTAGTATACAGTTTCTGTGTTCCCCACGACCTGAAGAGCCTGTTGAGCATGTTACATCTTGTTTACAAGCACTTCATACTTTATTGGATTCCCCGTGTGCCAGGATCCATATTGCAGAGGATCAGGTACTGTATGAGCATGTTGTAACAATCAGCTTTTTCTAGGTCTTGGTCTTTCATCTGTGAATGATTACAAAAGCTGTAATTACATTTGTGTGAGAAAAGTATTTGCTCATCATAAGCAAATGACATAACACTTAGGAAAATTTAAGTCCTAGTTAATTTATTTTTAATATGTATTTTGTTTTGCTGTAGCTCCTTGGTGTTGAACTCTTGAGTGTGCTTCACCGACTCCTCCTGACCTGGGATCCTCCTTCAGTCCAGCTACTGGTTACAGGAGTTGTCCAGCAGATAGTAAGAGCAGCTCAAGATTATTTGCAGGAAAAAAGGAACACCCTAAGTAAGATTTTGAAAAAAACAAACAACACGTCTTGCTTTGTGGAGTGAATAAGCAACAGGTTTTCATATGAGCAAGGAACTCAAATACATTTAGAGTATGGTTACACTGAGAAGGAAAATGCTGTGTATTCCACAGATACTTTTGATGTGTCATAATCTTAGCTGCTGGTTTCTTAGCTCTTGTAAGATGTAGTTTATTCTTTTTGTGTCATTATTTTCCTTCATTGTTCCTGAATATGAGTGATGAAAGTTACATCAAGCACACCACTTATAGTGTTACTAATACCTTGTTCAGTTTTATTGATATTTCTCTATTGACTGGCTCCTTAGCACTTCATTTTACTTTTTTTTTCCTGGACTTCAATGGTTCATCCCCAGTGTAGAGTCTTGAGGTATATTCCTGGCACAACTAGCATTTGTGATGTGAGTGAGCTGCCTCTGGAACCAGAGTGAGATCTTGCCAGGAGCAGACTTGCATCTGAATTCTTACTTCACTGACATTTAGGGTGTGTCAGCATCCAGAATCTCTGGGAACAGTGTACAAGCAGGAGCAAGGCAGTTGGCATGGAAAGGCATGCTTGTGCAGCACAGAAGTGCTGCTCAAGACTGTACATGACTGCTAGAGTCAGCATAATGTTGTCAGTGACATACAGCAAGACACAGTCTGCTGACAGAGGAGCAATCCCCTCTGACAAATCAGAGGTTTAATGCCCTGGCTTGACTTTCAAAGGCCTGATGTGACTGTCCTCCAGGTGCTTGTCTATGCAGCCAGAACTGGTGGTGACATTGGTCTTGCATTTGAGAAATTAAGGAAATGCCTGTGAAGTTCAGCAGACTGTGTAGCATCAGGAAAGGCAAATGGAAGAATGATGTGTTCTTCACAGAGATCCTGTAAGTGCAGGAGCCCAAGCCACATGTGTCACAGAAGGAGATTCTATTCTACACATTCCTATGCTGGAACGTAGACCTAGAGGATGAGGCTTGCACAAAGGTGGAGGCTGCAAGATTGTGACTTCCAGCAACAAAAAGTTATATTTCCAGACATCCAGTTGGAGAATACTACAGAGATCTGGCAAGAGCAGAGGAACAAGCTGCCAGCATAGGTATCTGGGCCAGTTGTCTCTTTTGACAGGTCAGAACTGATACTATTAAGAGGAAGTAAAGGATGATATTCTCTCAAGAAGATGAACTCTCTTTTTGTTTGACTCAGATTGTCTAATCAAGAAGGTGAAATGGCTGAAGGAATCTTAAACCACCTCTAAGAAATCTTCCAATTACAAACTATGAGAGTCTCATGAAAGACTTTTACCATCCAGATGTGCTGGGAGGGCAACACTGCAGGATGCTAACAATCTGAAGGTTTCAGAAGTGAAGCACAGGTTTTTTCAGTCTGGATGCTGAACAGCCCAAATAAGGGACATGCTTAGTGGATCTGCTCCTCACTAATAAAAAAGAAATGGTTATAAAGTTTAATGGTAGCTGTGGCAGCCATGAAATAGTGGTTTTCATGATGCTGAAGGGGTTTAAGAAAACAGGTAGTAGAGCAAAAGCTTTGGCTTTATTTACCAGACCTGTGCTTATGCAGGATGCTTGCAGATGGAATCTTGTGGTAAGCTTTCCAGAAGGTCAAAGGAAAGAGAGATGTTTCATATTTGGTGCCAAAAAAAAGCTTATCCAAAAGTGCAGGATGCCAAACGGGTGTTGCAGGCGGCTGACTTGGCTGAACAGAAACCTCTGACAGCTCAAAACTGACAAGGAAATGTATGAATGGTGGAAGCGAGGGCAGGAAGACTACTGAGGATGTCTACTCAAGTATGGAGGAATGGAATTAGGAAAGCCACGATTTGGCTGGAGCTGAGGCTGGTGATGTATGTCAGGTGTGACAAGAAGGGCCTTTTTAGGTATGTTAGGAGCAAAAAAAGACCAAAGAAATTTGGACCTGCTGCTGAATGGATTGGGTGACCTAATGCCAAAATGACACTGGGGGAAGAACTAAGGCATTCTCATCTTCTTTGCTTAGTCTTCCTGTGACTCTGTCTAGTGAGCAAGTATGGGAGAGAACTGATACCTAGAGTAGATGAGTATCAGGTTAGGGACCACTCAGCTAAAAGGTGGACATACACTGAGACCAAATGGGATGCATCTGACTGACCTGGCTGATGATGTGCTAAAGCTCCTGCAGTCAACTTTGAAAAGCTGTGGTGCTCAAGGAAGCTTTCCAGTGAATGACAAAACCTAAGTGCTATATCAGTAAGACATGATGTGGGTTTTAGGATGCTATGTGCTGGTTAGCCTACAGTGTGTATTGCAAGATTATGGAGTACCTTGACTTTTACAAGATTTTTGACCCAGTACCCCATAGCATCATTTCCCAGTTGGAGAGATGTGTACTGGAAAGTAGAAGAACTGGCTGGACTGCTGTGCTTGAATGGACTTTGATAATTTAAGTCTAACTGGCAGCTGGTTGCAACTGGTATTCCTCAGAGTTCAGTATTAAGTCTACAACAGTTAAACATCCTTGTTCACAACCTGGATGATAGGTCAGGATGCCCCCTTGGCAAATTTGTGGGTGATAGCAAATTGTGCAGGTGGTGAATACACTGGAGCACAGTGCTTCCCTTTCATAGGAATCTGAAGCTGCAGGACTGAACCTGCTGAACTTGAGCAAAGACAAATGCAAAATCATGCATTTAGGATGGAACAACACTGTGCATTGGTATAGGCTGGGGGGCTGACAGACTGGACAGCACATTTGACATGTCAAGTTGAATGTGAATGTGTGTTGTGTTTCTGCATGCTGAAGACTCTGTGACTAGGCTACATTAGAAAAGTATGACCAGTAGATAAAGGGATATTATTGTCCTTTCAACTTGAGCTCATGAAGATGCATCTGGAGTAGTGTCTAGTGCTCTTTGCCCTTCCCCCTCATCCTGAGTAACAGAGATGTCAGACTGAAGGAAGTCCTGTGGTCTAATAAGCTGCTTAGGAGGCGAAGTATGTGACACATGAGGAGAGGCTGAGATCTGAACTTGTTTAGTCTGCAGAAGAGAGGGCTAATATGGAATAGACTAGCAATCCCCCCTTCTTAAAGGGGATTTAAAGGGGAAACCAATCCAGACTCTTCTGAAAGACATAGGATTGAAGGACAAGAGGCAATGGACACAAGTTGCAGCAATGGAAAACTAGATGGGATACATGAAAAAATGCGTCACCATGGCAGTGGTGAAGCAGTCAAGGGGACATGGGGTGTTGTGGCATCTCCATGCTTGGAGATGGTCAAAACTGGACCAGTGCTGAGCAACATGCTCTAGCATTCAGGTTGCCCCTGTGTTGAACAGGAGATTGGACTTGGATGATCTTATGGAAGTCTCTTTAAACATGATTTTTTTCCCAGATTCTCTGAGTCAATATATGTAATAAATCCCATTCCTCTCCTTGCCCTTTATTGCTTTATTAGAATTCAGTTTTTCTTCTTTTATTCTACTTTTTCCTGGTATGATATTTCAGCTTCTGCTGTTTTGCTTAGGCTTTTTATCAGCATATTCTCATAGTTTATTTATACTTTATGTGAGACTTGACTTGATATTAGCATCAGTGTGAAAGCTACTTTCTGAGGTACTGTTAGTAACCTCTGCCTTTTAACAGAGCACCTCCCTGTTCAGTCATCCCTTCACCATTTCTTCAAAAATTTAGTATTGGATGTACTGTTTCCAGCCTTTCTAGGTATGTTAATTTGCAAGTGGCTACCTGGCCACTTGGTTCATTGATACCTGATTAGGTTAGGTCTGCCATGTTTTCTTTTACCTGAAAGAAGTAAAACTGAAAGAAATGGCTTAGTCTGGCACAACATATTTTTGAGAAAAAAAACTCAACTGTTAGCTTTTGACTGTTTTCCACATAAAAACAGAGAGAGGATTTTGATGGAATTCGAGTAATGAGCACAGCTCAAACTGCAAGCTCTGTTCCTTTATATGAATTAATGGAGTTGTTTACTGTAGTCCCAGTAAGTTGCATTTTTTCAAATCAGTGAATGTGATAACACTAGCAATAATTTAAATTCATAGGAGCTCCATAGGGGTGGTTGAGGCCAGCTTTGACTTACTGAATCTCTGTTCCTGTTTTAAGGGAAAAAGGAAAGACTGCAGCTGGCCAAGCTGCCATTCAGAAGAGAGATTTGGTGCACTGAATGCACTGAAAGTGTAAACTCAGACATAGTATCCTACAATGCTTTTCTGTTCTCTTATTTCATAATCAATTTAGGTTTTAAAAAAAAAATAATTGCCAGGGTGGAACATTTAATTAATAGCCATTAAATGAAAACAGTAGTCATGCCTATTTATTTGTTAGTCATTGCTGTTAGCTTTACAATCAGTTTTAAAAGAAGCAAATTATTTTATTTTTCTTCAGTGAAAGTATTACTACTTTTTTTCTATTTCTGAATGATTTTTTTTAAGTATTGTTGCAATCACAATAGTTCTAAAGCATTTAAAACCTTTTAAGTGATTCTAACTAAAACATTTATTTTGACATGATCCATGTTTGTCATATCTTACTGTGAAGCAACTTGTTTTTCTTGATTTTTTAATTTCTTTTTTTTAAAAGAGTTTTTCATGTTATATTTGGTACAGGGTATTTTTGAACTGTCTCAGGCATTTTTTTTCCTTTTTTTCAGATGAAGATGATATTGAAGAAAAAGAAAATCCTCTGTCTTTAGGAGAGGGAGGTGAGAGTGGTGGTCTCGTGCCTGGAAAATCTCTCGTCTTTGCAGCCATGGAATTGCTTATGTTTATCCTAGTGCGTCACATGCCCCATCTGAATTCAAAAGTGTCAGATTCTCCAAGTCACTCTGCTGTCAAATCTCATCTCTCTGAGGAAAGTGCTCGTCTTGTGGCTGCCACTGTTACTATCCTGTCAGATCTGCCTTCCCTGTGTTCTCCAGCAGGTAAGGTATTCTAACAAAACACACAAGTGGCTACTGTGGGTGAAGCACAGTTGGCGTATGATGCTAAAAGCAAATTGTTAATATATTTTTATGGGGTACTTTAAATGTCATCTATTGAAAAGTATATCCAGACTCTGAAATAAATTAAGAATTCAGCCTTTTCCAGTGAGTAATGTAAAAGAAATTATTTGATTTTAAAATTCCTTGTGTGCTGCAGGTTTGCTGAGGAAATAAGCCTATGATTTTATTGGTGTTCTTTTCCCTTCCCTTTTTCTTTTTTTTTTTTTTTTTTTAAACCTTTTGGACAGTTTTAATCCTATTGTAAAATAATAGACATCCTGGATAATTAAATTCCTGGTAAGTTTATGAAAAGCAGTAGCTGCATGAAAAAGAGAATCCTACTGAGGAAAAGCCAGCAAAATACAACTGTGGTACAGTTGCTTTTGCAGCCATTGGGTGTTAGTCATCCCAAATATGACTCTAAACTAAATGGAGCTTTCTTCTGCACAGGGATATTCTTACAAAGGATATATGTAAACTAGGGTATTTGCACACTAAGTGGCATTCAGAGCTAATGGAAACAATTGCATGGGAAGGTGTACTCTTTGAGCTTTGATTTTCAAAGAAGAAATTGCTTAAGGGTTGTCTTGTGGATCTCTGGGAAGTTTCACACACTGATGTAGATAAGGCATTATAGATGTTGGTCCCTTAATGAGATGCACTGTAAATAACATTTGGACAAAGACATGCTCTGAACATGCCATGGGCTGTCTTCTAACAGACAAATTGTGTCTTACAATTCTTGAAAAAAATAGTAGATTTTGAACCAATCAAGAGTCCTGCAATATATTGGTTTGATTCCTGCTTCTTTTTCCTTTTGTTGTTGGTGTTTGTTTGCTTGTTTTTTTGTGAGGGTGGGCAAAAAGAGTAGCAGTACTACTTGTGTATTGAGGCAATGAAGACATGGCTCCTAGCATTTGGCAAGCAGCTCATGAAAGTAACTCAGAAACTGTTACTAGTCTGTGGAGACTGCTAGAGTTCTTGGTTGGGTCGTTGTGTTTTTTTGTTTTGTTTTGTATTCATCCAGAAGATGTAGCCAGCTATTGCTATAGGGAGACATGGATAATGCATGCACAAACATTTGTGTTAGTTGAGCCTTTCCATGTAAGGGAAACTGTGAACCAAATTAATTAATCACTTGCTGTGATTGAGTTTTTTTAATATTTCTTCCTCTTTCTTTAAAAAATTATCATCTTGCAGTTTCATTGGACAAGATCCTGGGTAGTCTGACTTAGAGGAGCTGCTGCATTAAAAAAGGGGGTTGGACTAGATGACCTCCAGCAATTCCTTCCAGATGTAATTATTCTACTTAGTGTATTTATCCTCACATCATTCCCAGAAGTAGAAAAATGATGGGATTTGTGTTTCCATAGATGTGGGAACGTGAGGCAGAAGAAGGATGAGGAAAGAGAATTGACTGATTGTACCCCTGTACTCTGCACTGGTGAGGCCTCACCTTGAGTACTGTGTCCAGTGTTGGGCCCCTCACTACAAGAAGGACGTTGAGGGACTGGAACGAGTTCAGAGAAGGGCAACAAAGCTGGCGAAGGGTCTGGAGAGTTTCTCCTATGAGGAAAGGCTGAGGGAGCTGGG
>JANHGL010018889.1:0-19933 GCA_024611195.1 Ceyx melanurus | reverse complement strand
GCTTCTCCGGCTGGTGGAAATGCATTTTAATATCCGAGTAGCCACGAAATGTTCTGCGTGATGTTGTTATTATCTCCGGGGAGGGGGGGTGGGGAAGACTGTGAAGCACTTGGCGTTTACCACCCACATATGGCTAACACCATGGGCTGTGTGCTGATAAAGAGGGGGTAATTAAAGTTTATTTTTTTTTATGGACTAATCTCCCAAGCATGTGTTTACGAGCCTGATTTAGAAACATCATATTACCAAGAGCACGGGATGTTTGTGTTGCTTGTAAATCCATACGTGTTTTGAATGTACCTTTTAGGGGGTTTATTGTTTGGGTTTCTTTTCCTTCTTCGTAAATTTAGGCAGCACCACCAACATTGAAAGAAATGAGCTTGGAGTTTTTGTTGGTTTTTTTTCCCCGCCCCTTGTCCTTTAGGTGGGCAGGGGGAAGTGTACAAAGCGGGAGTAATTCCTTGCAGAAGGAAATGATATTTCAAAGGAGACACGGTGCGTTTGGAGGGGCTGTTTGCAGAGTGTTTACACCAGTGGCTTTGAATTTATCTTCATCTTGCAGCAGGTGCAAAACCTTCGGGGGAACGTGGTGCTTTGCAAGGTGCTCCTGAGCTGTCTGCAGAGGGACCCACGTCTTCTCTGGGAGGCCAGAGCCAGGATAATTGGCACTGGTGTTTACGAAGAGAAAAAAATCCTGGGTGGGAAAGGTGGTGGTGGCAGGAGCCCCTCAGGGTCTTGCATTCCCTACCAGGCTTCTTCCTCTTGGTAGAGGAGGTTGATGCCAGCTTGTTTGGTGGACCTGGCTTTGCAAATCTGCACTTAAACACCTTCCTGAAAGCCTGGAGATGACAAGGAGAGGAGGGAAAGAACAGACTTCAGCCAGGTAGAGCTCCTGCTTGTGGTGTTGTGGTTTATGTGGTTCTGCCTGAGCTACCCAGCTGGGTTTTATGCCCTTTCCTGGCTGAGGAAAGAAAGGATCATTTTGTCTCATCTCTTGTGCAGGGGCACAAAGCCCTGGTGAACCTGCTGAGGTTGGTTTTGTTAGTAGTGGCTTTCTAAGAATACATTTGCTTGTTGTTTCTTGATGCCTGGCATGAAGCTGTTTATCTCCAGATGGGCATTTACACCAGGCAGGTGTTTTACACTCCAACACAGGAGTTCTGCTACTGGAGCATCAGTGGTCTGAAGAGCAGACAATGGGATGGAAAACAGGAGCCATGGCCTTCTCTCTAAAGAACAAGGGAAGGAGCTGCTTTCCCAGCAGCCTCCCTTCAAACCTGGCAGCAAACTGGCCATGAGCAATAAAGAGCTGAGCTAGAAATCCAATTCCTGCTGAAGCATAAGACCTGTTGTTTTGGTTCAGTTGGTCAAAGCCAACATCAGGAGGTTCTGGAGGTCAATAATTAGCACTGTGTTAAAAACGAGTGGGGAGCATGAGGCAGGGGAGCGAGGAAGGTGGTTGCAGGAGACTTGTAGCACATTGTGCCTTTCCTCGAGCAGCCAACCTCAAACTCATTGAGCTGTAGTGGGTTTTTTGCTGTTGCAAGCTCCTGTGTCACTCTCCTCTTAGTCACAAGGAAAGAAGTAGCCACGTGGTCCAAAGGGGATGGGAACTCCCAGATCCTGCTCCACTCTGGCTGCAGGGTGGTGAAAGCTGCCATCGTACCTGTGATTCAGGCTCTTTGTGAGAGGGGATAATGCTCATCTAACTCATGGGGGATTTGTGATTTAATGTTTGCAAAGCACTTTAAGACCCTGGATTGAAAGGTGATTTATAATGGTAAAATCCAGTGTTCTCTGGTCTATTGTACACTTGGCTGTGTCCAATTACCCTGATGGAGGCTTTTTTCCTTTCCAACTTTTTTTTTTTTTTTTTTTTTTTTTTTTTTTTTTAATTTTCTTTTTGCATTCACGTAGTGACTTCAGGCAAAGGCAGGGTTTGTGGCAGGCACAGTACGCCCAGTGAGAGGATGAGTTTGCCTCCCAAGGAGGTGTTAACTTATGCTGGTGGTATGAATAAAGATGGGGAAGAAAAAAAAAGGGGATTGCAAGGTGAAGGGCGCTGGAGATCGGCAATAAAGCTGTGAAATGTGTTTAGATGGCTGTTTAGATGATGCATGCATAAGGAAAGTAAAAGATGCTTCATAAATAACCAATTTGCATACTCATGTTGGTCATGATGATGGGGTTATTTTCCAGTAGATCAGCCACTTCTCCTGTCCTGCACATGCCATGGTGCAAGCTTTATCCTTAGGCTGTGGATGCTTTGGTAGGACATGCTCCCCTGCCTGGAAAATGCAGGTGGTGCTGAGCAGGAGATCCCTGCCCTGGCACCAGCATCTCTAGCAGTAGTTTTGGTCAAATGACAGGCTGTGCAAGTGCTAACTTGCTGTCTGTATTTCCCATTCAGTTTTCAAAGTGATGCTTTATAAATCTCACTTTGTTGATGAGATTGTGAGGGCTGGGGAGCAAGGGAGGAGAAGCTGGATTGGCTTCCAAAAATAAATGAGTGTTCTCATCTGAATCCTGAGCAGGGACGTGGTTGGGTCTGCTGGTAGCTCGGTCATCTCAGCCACACTGCAACAGACTGTGCAGCAGCTGGGGGTTATTTTTCAGGCTGGGTCCTCCCCTTGGCATCACCATGCTCCTCAGCTGGTTTGTAATCGGTGTCCTAAGCTCTGGAGGAGGGAACTGGTTGCTCAGCAAGGTGTCTGTTGTTAGCTCCAAGCAAAGTAAAGTGCTGAGGTGTCAGGCTAGGTGGCTGTGTGGTGCAGTCAGAGCAGCAGTGAGGCAGCTCCTGGGTCTGGAGAGGCTAGTCAGGGAGGGACCAGCAGTGCCACAAGCTGTGGTCTCCAGAGTTGCTCTCTTCTCCAATAGTGGGGACCTGTTGATGACCTGGTGAGGTCCAGGGGAGAGTTTTTCCTGGTCATCTCCACCAGTGGAGAGTGTCTCATCTGGACACGTGAGCACTCCTGGCCTGTATCACAAAAGCATCCAAATCTGCTAGAGCAACAGGTCTCTCCTGATGATGGTGGTGTCCAGCTTCACACCCTTCCCTGCAGAGTTTGGGGCTTGCTCTGTCCCACCCAACTGTAGTTGACAGTTATTCAGTCATCTTAATGCCACACTGCTCCATGAGGGCTTCCTGGGTTTGTACTTACTGCCAGCCTCTCTAGACCTGTAGATGCCTAAGCTTTTCATTGGCTGAAGTGAGTGAAGCAGTATGAATGTTAAACCCCAGCCAGGCAAGGTGTGGCGGGACTGATGGGGTTTGCAGACCTCAGGAGCTATTCCAGCTCTACGAAGCTGACATCTTTGTTTCCAATGCCTGCCCTTCCCTGCACTGGGGTTTTTCTGCATCTACACAGGGAAGGAAGAGGCCGAGCAATCCCTTAGTGCAGCTCTGCCTTTAGTCCACCCACCCCTCTCTTTCTCTGCCTTGCAGGTTCGATGAAGAGCCCCGTCAACAAGACAGCGCTGACGCTGATCGCGGTCAGCTCCTGCGTCCTGGCCGTGGTCTGTGGCTCCCAGCTCTCCTGCCCGCTCACCGTCAAGGTGACTCTTCACGTCCCTGAGCACTTCATTGCAGATGGTAAGACCCTCTGGGGACTCAGACTGGCTGCCCCACCATGTGTTTGGGACGTGGGGGTCCCTCTCTTTGGGAATTGCTCATCTGCGTTTGGCCGCAGGGATCCCCCTTCCCAGGGGAGCCGAGTAAAGCTGTGAGCGCGAGGCCCAAATCTCAACTGAGATTATTCTTATTATCACAGAATCACAGAATGTTTGGGGTTGGAAGGAACCTCAAAATATCATTTAGTTCAACCACCCTGTCAGAGCAGGATCACGTAGATTAGGTCACACAGGAACAGATCCAGGTGGGTTTGGAATCTCTTCAGAGAAGGAGACTCCACAACCTCCCTGGGCAGCCTGTTCCAGGCTCTGCCAACCTCACCATGAAAAAATTTCTCATTATGGAACCTCCTGTGTTCCAGCTTGCACCCGTTGCCCCATTTCCTATTATTGGACAATATTGAAGAGAGCCTGGCTCCAGTTGTTGCTGTTATTGTTGTTAATTGTGTCTGAAGGATATTGCTGTTTTCCTCCAAGCTCGTTGGCAAGCCCTGGGAGCCTGCACAGCCAGCTGTCCTCCTGTCCTGCAGCAGCAAAGCTGCTCAGCCCAGCCCCTTGCAGCAGTGCAGAGTGAAATTGCTGGGGTTTGAGCAAAGGCAGAGATGCTTTGAAAAATTAGATGAGGGCTGCTGTCACTATTTATTGCTTTCTCCAACTGGGCTCCTTGTGATTGTTGTGTTTCACTGACCTTTTCTTTATAATGTGCAGTGAGTGTCAAGTGCAAGTTTTTGGTAACACGAGGGCAAATTTCATTTTCTTCCAGCAGACGGGACCCATTATTCAGTCGGTTCCAATTCCTCAGCTGCTGCACTCCTCTTGCATATGGGGCATATGGAGGGAACATTTTTTTCTCTGCCAGAAATGTGCTGCATGGAGCCAGTGAATCACCAGTGGCTGGGATGTCCCAGTGCAGCCAGCTCCTGGATAGCCCCCCACTCTGGGGGCTGGGATGGAGGACAGCTCTCGAGGGGATGAATGTTGTAGGGGAGAGGTAGATGGTTAAAGAGGGGCAGCAGCCAGGAGTGATGCAGAGGGGCTTAAACTATCACCCCATGGCAGGGAGGGTCTGATCAACATGTTTGAAGTGAGATGAATCCCTCCTAAGACTGATTTCTTCTGGCTGTGCTTTCTTCTTTACCTGCACTGCAGCACTGACAGAGCAAGTGCCCTCCCCAGCTTGGGTAATTAGTGCTTGGGCCTTAAAGGAAAGAGGAGAGTGTCTACTTTGTGGTCTCAGGCTGGAGGAACTGAACATCAGCAGACTGGAGGCATGAAAAAGGTGTAACTTGAAACAAGGGACTTGTCTACACCTCGACCTGCTTCTAAAAGACTTTAACAATTGATTGTCCAGGCTGTACATAAATATTCTGAAGTGTTCACAAATTCAGAGTAGCTGGAGAACAGAAGCTCCTTTTGCACTTGGGAAATGAGGTTGCTCCAGGGTTAACTCGTCACTTTGGGATGAGCACTGGCCAGTTCATCACTCAGACTGGGACAACACAACCAGTGTGGGTTGCTAAGATTGGCCAGGAATGCAGTGATGGAGATGGGACCTCAGCATCTTGCCCCTGGCCTGTGGTTCTGGCCCAGGGAAGACAGTGCATCCTCAAAAAAGGAAAGAAAACAAAATGCACTGTGACTCTGTATAGTGTGAGTGAAAAGCTGAGGCTGTGCTTGTCACCAGGAAAGGGGTGTCAACGCGAATTATGCAGATGCAGAGAACACTCGCATGGAAATGACAATGAAATACCAATAAAACAGATTAATATCTTTGAAACTGGGGAAAATGGGATGATCTCCAGTCCCAACTTAATGACTTTTCTGAAGAGAAAGTGACAAGAGGACTGGTAAAAAGGGTTTGGAGAAGAATTAAAATGAGCTTTGTAATGAAACTGTAAAATATAATTACAAACTGCAAAAAGTTTTAAAATATTTTTGATGAGAAACAGTCGAATTCTCCCCACAGAAGCAGCCAAGACATTTTGCAGTGGCTATCACTTTTCCTGAAATCTCATCATTTTATGCGATGGCAGAGTCCCTTGCCTGGGAAGAGAAAAGCTCTTAAAGTTGTCCCTTCTTTTTGAATAACAACAAATCCCAAGGCAGTGCCCAACTGGCAGCAAAATATAAAACATTTAAAGACATCACGGAACTGAGCTGGGTTGGGAAATTTTAATGAAACCCAGGAAAAACGTGGCTGGCTCTGTTTGCAGAGGCTTGGCACACGGTGCATTATGCTGATGGAAAACAGGGGATTTGCTCCTCCCTGGTGATCTCCTGGGTGGATTTAAACCTGCTTTGTGCCTGGCTGCAGGAAGGGCTGGTGTGGACATCCCCAGGATGGTGAAGCGGTGGCAGAGCCAGTGTTTTTAGCCCGGCCCAAGCTGGGAGCTTTGATCAGTCTTAAACCAGCCTCTCGTGTGGTACCTGCTGGCACACACTGTGTCTCCAAAGGGTTGCCATGTGCTTTAGTCTCCAGGCTCCTGAGGCTGCTCTCTTCTGTGTTTTGCATGATGCTGAGGCAGGGCTGGTGTGTTCACAGGAGAGAACACGGGAGATCCTGTGCCAGAGGACGGTGCCCCCTTGGTCCTTTGTGAAACTTTCAATAGATGCTGGTAGCCAAAGGAAGATCTTAAAGCAGAGCAGCTACCAACACCTCTGCAGGAGAAGCTAAACAAAGGCAGAGCCTGAAAGCAGTTCCTCTCCGAGCAGATGAAAATTCATCTTTAAAGGAAACTTTAAATAGATGTCAGCCAGCTCCGTCAAGCCAGGAACCAAAGCCAAGTTGGGAAAAGGAGGAGGTGGGGAGGAAAAAGCCCCACCAAATGCCTCCAGCCTGGAAGGAAAGCAGCTTTCCCCTCTGCAGAGAGAGGTGGTGTTAGAGAAAGAAGCTGCTGAGCCCTTTGGATTAGCAGAGTGGGGAAGGACTGGGACCAGAAGCCAACTGGCAGCAAAGGCTGTGAGAACATACTCCGAGCAGCAGTATTAACAACCAGCCTGCCACTATTGCTCTGATTACTCTCTCTTGGTTCATTTTCTTCCTTTTGTTCATTTGATGGGGTTCCTCCCCCACTGCTCTTTCCTCTGAGCAGTTACTGATTTGTACAGCTACTCTGCCTTCATTCCATGGGGCGGCCCAATGCAGGGGAGCCTGGCAGAAGCTGCTGTGGCTGACAGGGAAGGGCTGGGGACCTCCTGCCTCCAACAGTGGAAGCACATCCCATCCTTATTTTTGCTGCTCCAGGGTGTCATGCAGGACTGCACCCCCAGTATCATGGGCAGCAGAGCCAGGGGGGATCCTGCCCCTCTGCTCCCAGAGCTCTGGGGAAGCACCCTGCAGTGCTGGGTCCAGCTCTGGAGTCGCCAGCACAGCAGAGACAGGGACCTGTTGGAGCAGGGCCAGAGGAGCCCCAGCAATGCTGGGAGGGCTAGAACCCCTTTGATGGGAGACCAGGCTGGGAGAGCTTGGGGTCTTCAGCCTGGAGAGGAGCAGTCTCTGGGGAGACTTATGGGGTCCTTTCAGGACTTAAAGGGACCTGTCAGAAAGATGGAGACAGACCTTCAGCATAGTCTGTTGTGACTGGATGAGGGGTGATGGTTTATAACTAAAAAGGGGAGATTTAGACTGGAGAAAAGGAAGAAATTGTTGATGCTAAAGGTGGAGAGACCCTGACCCAGGCTGTCCAGAGTGGTGGTGGCTCTCCCCCATCCCTGGCACCATCCCAGGTGGGGTTGGCCAAGGCTCTGAGCAGCCTGCTCTAGTTGCAGATGTCCCTGCTCCCTGCAGGGGAGTTG
Organism: Ceyx melanurus; assembly: GCA_024611195.1. Classification (NCBI taxonomy): domain Eukaryota; kingdom Metazoa; phylum Chordata; class Aves; order Coraciiformes; family Alcedinidae; genus Ceyx; species Ceyx melanurus. The sequence goes on along the minus strand of JANHGL010018889.1, from coordinate 12,508 downwards.
CACTATAGATGACCTTGATAGAATCCTCCCAACCTGGTCTGTGATTCTGTTTTGGATCAGCCTCTGCTTGAGCTGAGCAGAAGGCATCATTCTGATTTGGGAGACAGCTTGCATTTATAGGAAGACTTGTAGTGGCTTTTATGAGGATATGGAAATGCAAAGCATTATTTAAAGGACCCTTTAGCAGTGTCAAAGGGGGGGAAGAAAGGAAAGAGAGCCCGTCCATCTAAGCCATAAAACCCTTTATGAATATGTGAACCCCTCAGCTCTATACATTCTCTAGTTGTGCTTTTTCCTTCTTGCAAGTCATCATTCAAAAAGTAGAGACAGAGCAACGGGAGCAGCTTGCAGGGAAGGCAGGGCTGGAGAGATACCCTAGAGGACTTGTCCTGGAGAACGTCCTTGCTGCACAACAGTTTGAAATATAGTATCAATTAAAGCTTCCCATTTTCAGAGCCTGCAAAGGGGTTATAGAGGGTGTGGGTGGATGTTTCTATCCGGATACTTTAGTGGGAGTGGTAGGTGAGATCCTCCAGTGAGTACGGACGAAGCGTGAGCTCCATTTAGCGAGGAGCTTGTGGGGTTTGTTTTATAAGTGGAGATAAAGTAAAGGGCATAAAGCAGGTTGCTGTCACTTCAAAGAGATCTCGGGGTATTGACAACCTCCTTCCCTCCTCTTGTGAGATGGGTGCCAGAGGAGAGGTGGTAATTCCTGTGTCAGAGCCCTCACTGGGCTGCAGGCTGGGTGTTTGTGAGGTCGGCCAGCCCAGGCAGGGTTTGCACAGGTGGTGTCCCCGTGCTGGGCTCTTGCTCCCAGCCCTGCTGCAAACAGGGGTGAATTCCCCCAGGATGAACATCACCCTGCAAGCAGCTTGGGGAGGAAAACAACCCCAGTCCCACCCTGTGCAAAGCCAGGAGAGCAGCAGGAGGTGGAATTGCCAGTAGAGACCACACTTAGGTTTGAGTTTCTGACGAGGTGGCAGAGTTGGAGGAAGCTTCTTTGGGGCTTCTTTTAAGTCTCATGTGTCTGCATCTGCCCATCTGAATGATGATGTTCTGTGATTGTCACTCAGCTGATTGGGAATTGATAAGATTATTTCCCACCACTGTTTCCTCCAAGACTCTGCTGGAATTGGATGCTGTGATTAGCAGCTTGTGTTAATTTTCCCCAAAGATTGACGGAGCTCTGCAGGCTGCAGTTGTTGGACTCACAACAACTTCTCATCTTGGTTTTAATTAAATGCGTTGCTTTAAATTGTTTGCTTTTGACATCTCCTGCTCAATCTTCTGCAGCCCTCAGAGGTGACCGGGCATTAGCTTGTGTCCTCAGGTGCTCACCCACGTGTGTGCTCGGCACGTGCTGCGCATGTGGCTGCAGAGAAATGAGCAGAGGGAGACGGGGGACTGGCTGCCTCCCTGATCCTTTTTACAAACAAGTAAAAGTTCAAGATGCTTTTTGATTTACATATGAAGCACTCCAGGTTCATACCAGAAGGATGGAGGAAAGGATCTGATCTCAAAGGTATTTCTGAGCTTCTTGAAGTGATGCTGCCATCAGGGTCCCCCGTGCTCCCCAGTGGGTCCCAGTGCCACCAGATCCATCTGAAATTAGTGGAGAGAATTTTCTGGCTTAAAATCAGATTCTTCTTGTGCTGTTTCTGACCTGGGAGTTGTTTTGCTGTATGGAGACCTGGGTCAGGGCTTTAGCTGAAGCAATGCTTCCCTGTTGCAGACTTGGTGCCAGGTCTGGCTGACCTGGACCCCACGTGTTTCTGGTAAGGTGGCTGTGTTTTGGGAGCAGTTTTACAGATTGCATTTAATTCCATCAGCTTTTAATGGCCAGATCTCCTCTGTGTCTGAGTTACAGCTCCTGTGCCTCCTTGGCTGGCAAGAAAATACGAGCAAGTGGCTGCAGCGTTACCAGACATGAACTCTAAATATTAACATCCATTTATAAACTGTATCAGTGTGGATCAAAGGGATTCCGAGACGCTCTTACAGCGAGAACGCTCTTTGCATGAAGGACTAATAAGATTCTGGAGGCTGAAGTACATGATGTTTTTATCGTGCCTTTGACAGGCTTGTGATCCTGCACTCGGATCTTCCCCGAGGGCCGGGGTCCTGCCGCGAGCTCTGGGGCAGCTCCGTTTGCCAGAGAAGCCAAATGCATTTTCCTTTCTCCTTTGAAGGATTCATTGGAGCAAAGCTGGGGGATTGGAATTGATATCTGAATGCTGACAGCAGGTGCTGGTTCAGAGCTGGGAGTTGTTGCAACCAGAGAAAGTCAGGATGTGCCTGCCCCTGGGGAGGTGGCATCTCCCAGCACCTGCTGAGCTTCCACCAACACCATTTACCCTCTGGTTTGGGAGGGGTGCTGAGGGAAAAAGCAACAAGGCAGAATGTCTTTGACCAACTAACCTGCTCCCTTCCTAGATGGAGAGATGCAAACCTCAACTTCCACATCTGCAGGGTGAACTCTGGTCAGGCCCAGGAAACTGGCTAAGGCAGCACTTGTTTTGAACAAGAATTCACAGGATACCTGCAGCAGCAGTGCTGCAGCAAATACAGTGAGGAGTTTTGGAGCCTGCATAGCTTGGAATGTACTGCTTCTCTTTATCATTCTCCCAAGGAGCAGCACTGCTGATGTGCAGTCTCACTGTTGTCTCAGTCCCATAGTGTATTCACTTTGCACGTGCTGCTTCTTGATTGTGTTTTCTGCCATTCTGAGAGGTTTGATTTTGGTGTTGACTGAAAAAAATCTCTGCTTGCCACACACTTTGTATTTTTTAAAGCTTATCATAACTCCTCTGTCATATACTTCATGATGTGATTAGATTTAGGCTGGATTTCCACAAACCCTTGTCCGATATCTAGAGAGCATCACTGAGAAGGAGCCCCAGGCTGCAGCGTGGGAGTTGGCAGATATGGAGCATTAAGAAGAAGCTTTTCTTTAGGAGTCTAATTCCTGTCTCATTCACTGCTGGCCTAGATGCCTACTGAGGACAGAGATGTGCTGTTACTGGCACCTGCACAGTTATAAAAGATGAGGGGTAATGGCTGAAAACTGGAAAAAGGTAGATTTACATGAGAAATTAGAAAGAAGCTCTGCACTCTGAGGATGGTGAGACACTGGCAAAGGTTGCCTAGGGAAGCTGTGGATGCCCCATACCTGGAAGTGTTCAAGGTCAGGTTGGATGGGGCTTTGAGCAACCTGTCCTAGTAGGAGGTGTCCCTGCTTATGGCGCGGGGGTAGAATTCTATGACCTTTAAGGTCTCTTCCAACCCAAAGCATGCTGTGATCTATGATTCTGTGCTAATAACACTCTGGGAGATCCTGTTGCAGCATAAACTTGGTCATGAGGCAGGGGTGGGAAGATACCATCTTGCTTGGGTTTGGGAGAAGTTGGCTAGGTCATCATCTGCTTGATGAAGTTAAACGTGTGCATTGCTTCTCAAGAAGTTCAGCCCTGGCGAAATCAGGATTGACTTATAAAAAAACCCAGAGAAAGAATCTGTCAGAATTATCAAGAAAGTGCAATTTAACAATTAAAATGTAACCCTGCTCCTCCCACAGGAAAGATGCTCCTAGTCAGAGCTATAATTACATACAGATTTGTATCACTAATTTGCTTCTGCTTTTCCTGAGTGAAAAAGCTCTGGCAGGATTGACAGCCTTTCTGAGGGATAGGGATCTCTGGGTTGGACCAGCATTGGGTTGGGGAGCAGTGGCACCAGCAGCCCATGGCTGCACAAGTCATTAATGTGCTGAAAATACATCCCTGAGTCCAGCACTGTGTGTGCTTTGGCTGATGGAAGAGGAAATGAAAGGGGTGTCTGTAGGCTTTTGTTGCTTTAAAAACATGCTATCAGGATTTTCTGTTTAGGCATTTAATCTTGTTCAAGAGAGAAACCAGTTCAAAAGCAAGATAAAGTGGATAGCTTGGATTTTAACCCAGTGTGATGCTATCACTTGATTGAGATTGGAATATAGAATTAAGGGTTTGACTTCAAAGAATGTAAATTGTTCCAAAATTCCCTAGTTTTGCCCTGAGCAGGAGAGAGTTAGTAAAGCTGAGTCCTGTATTAGTCTGTGGGTACAATCCTGCACCAAGCCTGGTTTGTTGCTAAGGTCACTCTGTGTGTGTCCTGAACATCCAAAGTTGGTTCTTTTGCATTTTCTGAAAGACATTTAAGAAGCTGAAGTTTTCATTCCCTGAGACCAGGGCAGGAGGAGCTGATCAATGGAAGGAGCTGATGGGGGAGGAGTCGTCTCTTTGGGAAATATTCTTTCAAGTTAAAGAAGCAAGAGAAAAAAAAATAAAAAGGTCTCTAAAGAGCTCAGGTAGGGTTATTTTTTGTACCTACAGAATGGAGCAAAAGGGATAATCCTTCCTCTAGTGTTTCAATCAGGATTATAATTGTATGGTAATACAGGGATGGATACATTAATAGCAACCTGTAGTATGGCCTCCCTTAGCTTTCCAACACAAAATACTAATTTTAGATGAAAAGGAGTTTCGTTGGCCAAGAAACAGTGAATGGACCAAAGAAGACAAAAAGAGCAGAGGGAGGAAGAAATAGAAATTCTTCAAAAAAATATATATTTTTTTCATCTTTTCCCTTGGAAAAAAAAAATGAGAGAGAGAAAGGAAAAGGCAAACCCTTTTGGCTGCCTTTTGGGTGCTTTGTTCTTTTCCCTTGTTAGATATCTCTTCTGAGCTGTTTTATCCTGTTGTGTTCTGGAAAATGATTTTTGAAATGTCAAAACTTCAAGCCTCTTTTGTCAAGGCTTAAGCAGTTCCACTGAACTTTGAAGGAGACCTCAGCATGAGAGACATGAACTTTTGATGCTGCCTTAACTGATGTGGCTTTGATCAGTGTTGGAGAAGGACGAGGGGAAGAAAACACAGGCATAAAAAAACCCAAACAAATCCAGTCCCCCAAGTGTTGACGGATCTTGTGGAGCCAGGAGGAGATTGTTTAGCTGTGTACTGGTGTTCTCCAGGGCACTGCAGTGCTGCTCTGTGGCACAGACTGGCTCATAAAGCCAACAGGTCATGTTCTACAATGGGGCTTCCTGGGAAGAGGTGGTGGTGTTTGGTGGAAAGCAGTTGTTCCCTTGTTGTATTCCCTTGCTTGGTCGAGAGTTCCTTTACCCTGGGGCATAAATGTCTCCACTTAAGGCAGATTTCCTGGAGCTCTTGAGTGAGAAGTTCAAAACTTGTGTCCAGGAGGACATCTGAGAGGTGTCTGATGTCTTCAGGTCCATGGGTATCACCCAAGTGTGCTTCAGACTGGGTGCAGGTGTGGGGGGTGATTTATTGGGGCCTGAGGTCCTCAAGGCAGGTTTTCAGAGGGTGGTTTGAAGCAGGGTCTACCCCCCCTGCCCCAGAGGTGCTAGCACCTTTTATTCCTCATCATCCCCCTTCCCTCCTCCTTGATTTCCCTCCATGGAGAGACTGCACATTGGTGAAAACAAAGCTGGCTGATGTTCCTGGCAAACTAAAGATGTTTCAAACAGCTCTTTCTTAGAAAATGTTTCTTCTCAGTAGTTTCTAAAAGGATTTGATACTCAACCTGCCCTTTCCAAGCCCTTCAAGATGGTTTTGATAAGAGAACGATGGTGACTTTTGAGGACTGTTTTCTTTGTGTGGATTCCTTGAAAATAAAGCAAAAGATTGTGTGAAAAGGCTTTGAAATCTTCAGAATTTTAGCTTTCAAAATATTTGTAAAACGCCTTTTCCTGTTATTATTTTCTCAGGCAAGCTATGAAGGGATCAAGGTTGGAATGTTTGTTTGTTTGTATTTTCAATGGAGTGAAGGTGCTGAGAGTGTCTGTGAACATCGCTAAAAATCTGACCTGTGACACTTTCAGCTTCAAAGATGTGAGAAGTTTCCTTGCTGGAAGTTGTCCTCTCTCTCCTAGGAAGGAATGAAAGTGTTTACAATTAACTAAACCCTTTCATTTCCTTGGGTTTGTTTGGTTTGGTTTGGTTTTTTTTTTTCTTACAGTGAAGTAGAAAGCCTCAATTTTACACTGAACTTAAGGGATTTCTGCTTTTTTAAAGAAAACCTTTTGATCTTAAGGATGATTTCTGCATCAGACTTAATAAAATCCAAGTAAGTAATTAACCTTGAAAATACCAGGACTTTTCTTTTTGAATTTTTGGTTGTATTATAGTTGGGAAGGCCTTTCTATGTTCAACATCTGGCAAAGCTTCATTAATTTGCAAATTATTTCAAGCCTCCCAAATTTGTGGGTTTATGTGGACACCAAAATTTTACCAAAAGGGAAATTTTTGGCTCCTGGACAGGTGCTGCATTTTGGTGTTGATTTAGGAGTACTTCCATAAATAGATAATTTAGGGTTTTTTTACTTCCAGCAGCAGACTGGGTTATCCAAAGATGATGAAAATTTGGCAGCAGGGCCACAAATGTGTGTCCTCATTGTGAAATAGCTCAGCATATGGGGCTGGTGGGGACCTCCAGAGATCACCTCTCCACTGCCCACACTGACCATGGGGTGCCCTCCTGGGCCAGGATGCTCTGCCAGCTCAAGTCACCTTTGTCTTTATGAATATTAATTATATGACTATTGTCTGTTGCTTGGCTTCTGTTACTTTCAGGCTGGTTCTATTTTAACTAGAAATGGAGTTCATTAAATAGGGATTTAATTGAAAGCCGTTGGTTTCACTCTTCAGTCTTTGGGTGCAGAGGGAGTTGTCTGTAGCTGAGCCTCAAGATGCGTTTCCGTGCCTCCCAAGCCTCACTCTTCATTAGGGAGCCACAAAAGTAAGAAAGAAAATAAGATTGACAAGTTAGTACCTAGGCACGTACACGAGAATAGTGAACACCCCCCGTGGGTTCACAGTGAGTTTGGTCAAATGCACCAGTGACAGTTCTCGGTGATATTTAAAGCTATTTTTACATGCTAATGCACAAGAATGATAATTAGAAATGAAATTGTGGGGTTTTAAAGAGGTGCTCAGCTTTGTTTTGCTGCTTTCTGCTGGTGCTGTGGAGTTTACCTGGCGATTTACTGCTGCCCAGCACCGGATTGAGATATATCCTGCAGCCTTGGTGATGGAGGCTCCTGCCTCACCGTGTCCTCAGAGCAGCTGGATCCTGGATGTCTAATTTTCATTTGCTTGAACAGGCAGTAGCTTGGCAGCCTCCGCTGGCTTTGAGTGGAGAGATGAGTCTGTGAATATGTTTATGATGTATAAACAGGACAAGTGTAGGAGCTTTGAATTCCGGTGAAATTCGGGCCCAGATTAGGATGGTGCTGAGAGCTCCGGATGCCTGAAGATGGAGTTGCTCACTGGGATGCTTGACTTCAAGCTTAGCTTTCTGATTTTTGGTGGTTTGGTTTGTTTTAAATGCTTGGATTTTTAAATGCTTCTTGCTAAAGCCTCAGTGATTTGCTTCTAAAGGAAATCAGGAGTTTGTGTTCAGGCCAGTTTGTGCAGGGTGGTTGCTGCTATGGTTTTTTGTCCTGTTTTTTTAAATGGCTTGGCTCTCATTGAGCTAAGATCTTATGCAGTGCTTAAAAAATGTCGTCCCAGTCCTTGACTAAATGGTACAAGCCTTAAAGTGTCATTAAAATACACCCTGGATCTATAGACTCGCCATCCTTGGGTGATTGCTAAGAAGGATATGAGTCTTCAGATAGTGGTTGCAAATTTTGCTCACCCTGGCAAGTCCTAGTGCTGAGTGGAAGGATGGCTGTGGCTTCCTGGGCTACCCCATAGTTCCCCTTGCCCACTCCTCTTCAAAGATTTCTTCTGCCCTGTTTTTAGAGGCTTTTACCCTGGTAACTTTTGCAAAACACCACTTAATGGCAGAGGATTTTTGGCTCCCCTCTGATCTGTGCAGCACTATTATGGAGGCAGTCTTATAATCAATGTAATTGAAGATCAGAGTTAATGAGGACCTCTGTGCCTGCAAAATCCCCCAAGCGATGCTGGGCCTCAGATGTTAGATAAGGAAATGATTGGGCTGAACTGAAAATCTATTTGGCTAATTAGATGATGCATATTCCCAGATGCCAGTGGGGAAAAATGCATTTCACAAAATAAAGAAACGTAAGGTTTTGTCGGAAAAGAGTTTTGGCAGGAATTCACTTCCAACCTTCAGGAGGGAGAGGGTGATGGAGCGTCTCTGATACAAAACCACTCATGTGAGAAGTTGTGTCTTGGGCCAGTTTCCTCCCCTTTGACTGAAGAACTGCAGTGGGAACAACCCATGCTGCTGCTGACCCACCCACAACCTGGTGTCTCACAGGTTCCACCAGCACAAGCTGGGGAAGAGATGCTCTGGTCTGGTGGATCAGGATAATGACATCATAGAATGGTCAGGGTTGGAAGGGACCTTAAAGATCATCTCGTTCCAACCCCCCTGCCATGAGCAGGGACACCTTCCAGTAGGTCAAGTTGCTCAGACCCTTATCCAGCTTGGCCTTGAAAACTTCCAGGGATGGGGCTTCCACCATCTCTCTAGGCAACCTGTCCAGTGTCTCACCACCCTCATGGTGAAGAACACCTAGAGATCTTGGAATCAGATCAATTCCAGTATCTCATGTCTGGGCAGAGGAGTGTCCCAGTTGGTGGACCATTTGTTGGGATGCAGGGGTATGGAAAGGAATGGTCAAAATGTTTTTTTGATTTTTACACTCACCTAACACATTTTTTTTCCCCCCACTCTTCAGGCAGCAGCTTTGTTGTGAGCGAGGGGAGCTACTTGGACATCTCTGACTGGCTTAATCCTGCCAAGCTATCCCTGTACTATCAGATCAATGCCACATCCCCCTGGGTGAGAGACCTCTGTGGACAGAGGACCACCGATGCCTGTGAACAGCTCTGTGACCAAGAGACAGGTAAGGAAGGCTGGGGAAGAGTGAAGATACTGCAAAGCTTGGAGATGTAAGAGAGATTTGTCTCTGGGTACTATGATGCCTGCTCAGCTCACCTCTGGCTTAGCCTGCTGTTGGCCACAGAGGGCTGAGAGGTACCAGTGGGTCACTCAGTGGTGATCCCCATCAGCAAAGAGTAAAGGAGGTGGGCACCAGGATGGGGGTTTGAAGTGATGGATGTATCAGTTCTTTGGTGTGGAAACTGCAGGCATGTGGGGTTTATCTGCTTCTGAGTTGTGCTCCTTTGCTGTCCAGTCTGGAGTGTGTCCCATCTCCATCCCTTGGCTTTTTTGACCAAAGGAAAAAAGCACCTTATTTCCCATTAGTGCTCCCTCCTTGTGGAGGTTGGAGCCAACCTCCTTGTTTAGGTTGGGTCTCTCCTCCAACCCTTCCTCATGGAGATCTGAGGTCTTCCTTCTTTCCTCATCTGAAAATGACCTTTTCTCTGAGTGTGTTCTGCTTGCATGCAAAGGCTGCCCTGTGTGAAGCAGCAGCCAGCCCTGCTGGGAGTTTGAGAAGCAGGACTGGGCAAGGGAGAAGTGCCACATTTCTTTCTTACTCACATGTTTCTGGGTGACAGTGCGATCCAGTAGCGAGCTGGGAACACAGTAAACAGCAAATGTGCAAGCAGAGAATGAAGGCAGGGGGTCCACGTGTGTGGGAAATACATATGTGAGCCCAGGTAGTGGCTGGCCCTCCAAAGGTGACACCTCCTCAGCTGGTGTGAGTGACAGGACCTTTCACAGGAAGGTGGCCCAGGGCCCGTGCTGGTTTTGCATGTTGTGGGGCATGCTGTGCCTCTACAGTGGTGAGCATCCCTCCTGCAGGATGCCTTCTGGGTGCTGTGGAGTCAAGTGGCCCTATTGCTCCTGGCGTGCTCTGCATCTAGAGAGCTCACAATCCCTCTGTCTCCCTGGGGAGAATTGTTCCCTGGTAGCCCTGGCTCTTGGTGTGAGCTGCTTCCCTCTGCAATGAAGGTTTCATAGAATCACGGGCTGGTTTGGATGGGAAGGGACCTTTCAAGCCCATCTAGTACAGCCCCCCAACAGTCAGCAGGGACTTTTGCAGCTCGAGCAGGTTGCTCAGAGCCCCAGCCAACCTGAGTACTGTTGTGACCTCCTGGACCCACTTCAACAGGTCTGTGTCTCTCCCGTGCTGAATTTCTTCACTATGTGTTTGTGTACAAGCTTCCTGGCTGTGAGTAGGGATGTTGGTTGCTGGTTTTGCCAGGAGGTTTAAGGAGGGATGGCTCACAGAGGAGAAGGCTTTTTCTGCCATGGACTGTGCTGTTAATACACAGCATCTTGAGAAGAAAATATCTTCCAGGGTCATTAATGCACCATGGGCTGATAGTGGTGACCCTGTTCTCATCCCTCCTTTCTCTGCTGAGATGCAAATACTGAACTTGGGCTCATAAATTCATTTTCCTGGTCAAGATAATGTTTTCTTCTTAGCACTTCTGTTCCTCAAGGCCTGTCTGCTTGGAGGCAGTGGCAGGCATTGCTGCAGCAGAATAATTACACTGGATGAATTCCCCATGTAGACAAGCCCTGGGCATCACCTACAGTCCCAAGGAGGGCTGGGAGGTGACAGCAGCCACCCTGGCAGATGGAGATGGTGAAGGAGGAGGCTCTTCTCATCCAGATGTCACACAGCACAAGGATCTTTTCAGGCATTGGCAAAATGCAGCCACCTCAGCAGGAGAGGGAAGATGCATTCAGCTGGCCCCTGGTTCAGAGGAGGAGGAGAGAGAAAACTGAGTCTCTAGCAGAAACACAGGGAGGTTGTGTGGAGCCAGGTCATGATTTGCCCATTGGAAGAGCCCTGTGGCTTCACTTGCCAGCCCCACATCATCCTTGGCACTGAACAGGGCTGGTTTAATCCTCCTGTGGCCTCTCCTGTGAGGAGTGGCTGCTTTTCCATGCTGGCCCAGCTGCTGCTCCCTCTGAGTCCCCAGCTCCCTGGCACATCTTTTCACTCCTGCTGGCTGCCCCACGCTTGAGCAGGCTGTGTCAGATCTCATTTGCAGGCAGGGGAGATATGCTCCTTGGCCCAGGAGGTGCTGTGCTCTGCACCGTGCTGGATCCCAACCTTGCCAGCTGCTCTATGGCTCTCATCCCTGCTTCCCATCCTCCCTACTTACCCATGATGCGCTGTGAGGGCAGAGCAACCTCGGCTTTCAGGTTCCTCACCTGAAATCCAATGATCAGATTCTTCACCCTCTCCTCAGCACATGGATAAAGCAGAACATTCCTCCTGTCTATACCAGTAGGATCTGCAGGGGTAAAGCAGGACTGGCCAATGGGGTTGTGGATTTTCAGAGCCTAAATCTAAGATCCCCTTGAGGACCAATCTTCCCAACAGCTGAGCAACCACCCAATGAAAAATTAGATCTTTGGAAGTACCTATTTGACTCCCTACCCCAGGACGTGGCCTCAGGCACTGCTTATGTTCATCACTGTTGAGCAGCCCTTAGTTGGTGAGAAGTTTCCACACCAGGCTGGGAGCAGACAGTAACTCCATGATTCACTGCCTGTATTTTTAGATTTATTTTTATTAATGTCATTCTATTTTTAAGGGTGATTTATTTTTATCACCATGAGAGAGTCAGGTCTGTGGTTTTACTATGGGACATAAATCTTGCCTAGATTTCAACCTTTTCAGGTCAGGGATTTTATCATCTCTGTGAGCATCCCAAGTGTTGGGTGCTGGGGGTTTCTTCTGCCCTCTGTCCTCTCAGGCTGGGCAAAGAATCCATGAGGAGGATGGACTGAGGTTTGTCCTTTCTGGACCATGAAAGCCTTGAAGGTTTCTCCTGTGAAGAGCAGCAGAGACAGCTTTGAGGTTCTCCAGCATATTTATAGCTGACTTTTATATATCTGACTTCAGCCTTCTCCTTGGAGCCACTCTCCATGGCCATGTGAATACAGTCTTGTCCCAGAGCTTGCTTGCCTCAAGATGCAGGAAAACCTCTGGGCAGAACTCAGTGGCAGTGCCATGAGCTCCTGGCAGAGATTTGGACAGAAGCCCTCAGGTCACGTATGTTCTGTCTGGTCTGTCTCTTACCCTCTCCCAGCCCTGAAGATCTCTTTTGGGTTGGAGCTGTAGATAAGATTTGTCTTTACAATGTGCTGACTCACGACTCCAGCCACCAAGAGCTACTTCAGTATGAATAATAATCCACCCTGAAAACAGAGGCTCTGAAACACTAGGAAATGCCAAAATACATTTTTGCTTGCCTGACCTTAATTTGCCTTCCCTTGTGTCTTTGCTGTGTGACTCACTCTTTAATTAAATGATTGCTGCCCCCCTGACAGATTCAAACCCGCATTGCAAAGCACCAGCTCATCAGGGCTTTTCAGAGGGAGCACCAACATCTGCACAGGAGCAGAATATCATCACTCTCCTTCCCCTCTCTGCCTTACAAACAACCAAGCTGGTGGGCCTGATGGGACTGCAAAATACACAGCTACAGGGATGCTGTGGAGGGTCTTCCCCCCGTGGAGCTGACACGGTGCAGTGGCCACGGCGACGGGACAGGCACCGCGGTGGGGGGCAGGATGTGATCCTTGGTGGAAGGGGTTAGGCCAAAACACC
>JANHGL010018888.1:72840-132441 GCA_024611195.1 Ceyx melanurus | reverse complement strand
AGTCTCCATCTCTGGAGACACTTAAGAGCTGCCTGGATCTGTTCCTGGGTGACTTGGTCTAGGTGATCCTGCTCTGGAGGGAGGGTTGGACTAGATGATCTAGGTCCCTTCCAACCCCTAATATCTATGAATACTACTTCACTAAAATTCCTTGTTAAAATTAGGGTTATAATTTGCCTCTGCAAATGAATGATGCTGATGAAATCCTGAATGATGAAGCTGGGGCAAATACAGGCTTTGCTTCTGATGTGCTTTTGCCTGAGTATAATCAGTCAAAGTTTGGGTAATCTCTGAAAGCATCTTGCAACACAAGGGTCAACTCCACTACTGTCTAAAATAGAAAATAATATTTTTACTCTGGTTCCATCTTTACTGTAAACCCCTCTTTCTGAAGGGTTGCCTGAAAACCCAAGTGAGATGTTATATTTGATTAAATTTATTCTCTTAATATAATGTAAATATAAGTATTGCTGTTTGTTTCTGTTTCAGTATTCATCTTTTTTTAATGGCTAAAAGGCTTGTATCAGAGTCTTTTTATATACACATCTCTTTTTTTCATTAAATATTTTTCTCCATGCTTTGGAAATACTGCTGTTCTTAGGTTTGTCCAGTGAGTGGGAAGAAAAACTGAAGCTCTTCAGAGGACAGAAATTAAAATATGGGATAAATTCATTTGATAATCTTGTGTTAAAATGAGCTCCTGATCCCTTCCACCTCTGCTCCACATGCACTTGGAGGGTGCTGAGGTTTTCAAGTGGCTCCAATCTGGAGAAGGGCAGAAACACATGCTGGGTTTAGCAGTTTATCAGTGTCCTATGTCTGCTTGGGCTCTAATTCTGAGCTCCATGGTCAGTTTTGTGCATTGTTTTGGTTTTTTTTCGTGTGTGTGGATGTGGTATCTGAGTGCTGCTCTCTCATGGGGCATGTTTTGCCTTTCCAGAATTCAAAAACTTGTCTAGAATATATAGGATAAGCATCTGTAGTCAAAAAATGATACCTGTATGTTAAATAAAAGCAGAATAGGTTTCTTCTGACCCACAGCATGGCACAACTTACCACACTGAAGCTCTTGTACCACAACCACAGTAGCTTCTGGGAGCAGCCTGTGGGACATCAAGCCCATGGCAATGCCCAGCAGTATTTGGGTGAGATAATATGATGGGATAATTGCTGTTCTCTCCCTTTTTTATTTGCTTGCATAATACTGTCACATAAAGGCATCTGGTAATGCTTAAAGATGCTCTATATAGCAGTTGAATTCTCAAGATGCTATGTGGCCAACTGCTTTTATTAAATGAGCATTTAATGTGTATTAAAGTGGCCTTAACAAGAAGGATATTAATGATCCATCTTCACTGCTCTAGGATTTTGGGAGTTTTCAGTTTCAATGGCTATAGCAGAATTTTAACCTTAGTGAGCATCACAGGATTTGACATTTTCAGTTTCTTGCTGAATAATGAATGACTTCTTGACTAGGTAAAGCTTGCTACTGTTTGTTGAAGATAAGTGGGGGAAAAAAATGTTGTAATTAAGTGTTGCCCATGGAATGACTGAGTCATGAGATGTAAAACCACTTAAGTGGCATTGAGTGTGACAACTGCAGTGGGTACTGAGTGTGCAAAGGTGTCAGCTCTGGTCCCTGTTGGGAAGAATGGCTTTAAGGTGTAACTTCTTGTCCATAGTTTTCAAAAATAATTGGAAAATAGAATAATTGTTACTGTTTTGCCTCCCTTTTGTCTCCCTTTCTACTCTTCAGCAGTCTTACAGAAATTTAGGAGGGAATCCAAAAGCTAGAACAAGCCATGATACTGCTGTTCAGTCCTCCCAAACACCACAGGCTAACTGGGATGTCAATGTCCTGCTGTTCCAGTCCAGTCTCCTTTGTTTAGAAGGAAATTGCCTGTCTGGCTGGGAACACTGGCCGTGGTTTTTTAACTAAGGGAAAGGAAACACCTTTGATTACTGTGGGATGTCTTGTGGCCTTTGCATAAGAGTTGCTCAAGTCTCTTAAAACTGGAAAACCTAAAATACGGACCCTAGATCATTAAGAACAAATGAGTAAAATTCTAATTGTGAGCCTTGAAAGTGAAACCCACTAATTCCTGGTGTGATCCCTTTTTCCTCTAGTTTACAAGGGTGAGGGCAGGGCTGCAGGGCTGCTGTGTGGATCAGCCTCCTCCACTGCTCTCCTGGCCTGCACAGCTGGATGGAGGAGCCTTCTGGGGGCTCACATTCCAGGCTTCACATGCTTCTGTGGCATGAAAGAGGCACCCTGAGGAGGTGGTAGGTGACTGTGACCATTGTACCCTGGGCTTTTGCAGAGCCCACTGCTGCAAGAATTTATTGCCACTCAGTGGGGGTAACACAAAATCTCTCTCTTGGAGTCAGGAGTTGAACTTTTCTTCAGGGAATCTTCTAAGTCTCTCTCTTGGAATCAGGAATTTACTTGTCTCCAGGGAGTCTGCTTCTAAGAGTAGAAATGGAGACTGCAAAAGCTTCTCCTGTGGAGCTCCTGCTGGCCCCTGAGGGCCACGCCAAGATGACTGATGGTTTGTGATTCCACGCCCTGCCCGACAAGGGAAACGTGTTGAGAACGTTGGGTTTATACAGCAATAAAAGTCACAGATCTACTGTTACCATGAGACCAAGGGCAGAGAATCTGTCAGTTCTTTGCCTTTTAAGGACTATGTAGGCTATGTTTCATTTTACCTATGCCTTCCATCCAGAAAAGTTTCTGGGCGTTACCTCTATTGCTCTATTACCCCTCTGTACAACCAGGATCCTCTCTCCTAGCCCTTCGGGTTGTGCTTTAATACAAGATGGAGAGCCACATGCCTGGCCAGAGGCACTCTGTTTTAAGGCTACAAATCTTTTCACAATGATTTTTGGCAAGCTGGCTTTCTGCTTGTGAATCTTTCAGTCATGAGCTGCAAAAAAAAAAAAATAAATCACCCAGGTTTGTGGGGTGTAGGAAAAAGGATGGGGGCGTGGAGAACATGCTGGGAATTTCCAGCAGCCAATGTATGAATTTGTTCTGGTTGCCAGCAGATTACAATCACTTCTCCAAGAGTTTGCTGCTAGCAGAATTTCGCTGGGACAGGACAGCTGCATTATGGCTTTTTACTCACAATTTTCTGGGGTGCTTTTCTTGCTGCTGGCAGCTGCTCTTGGCCATTGCTTGGAGTTGAAATGCAAAGAGCATCAGTATCCTTTCAGAGAGAAATGCTGCAGGGACTGTGCCCCTGGTAAGTAATTCTCACTGGCTGTTGGTTGTACTTGCTCCATGTAGTATCTGTCAGTTGTTAACTCCCGGGTGGGAGAAGAAAGCTTGATAGAAATAATCTTTCAAATGTACCTAACCATGGTGAAATAGAATTTGATGAGACTTTCCTATCAGTTTAGACTAAAAAGATGAATTCTACAACATACTAAATGTAGGAAATTTAGCTCTGTGAATAAGCTGCATGTTCTTGAACTTCTGTCTGGCTCAGCTTCCTTAATCTGTCAATCTGGTGCATTTTCATTATGGAAGTATTAGCAGAGAGAAGACAGTAGCATTTTTGATACTCTGCTTTACTTATCTCTTAAGCTCAAAAATCTTGCATAATACTGGAAAACTTTAGATAATTCTGTTGCTAAAGATTCTCTTTTTTTCAGCTTTCTTTTATAGCAAGATTTATACTAAAGACTTAGTGGTTCATTTTTCCTTTAAGGAAAAAGACTTGATCCATAGATAAGCAAGGTATAATCTGATGGAGAATCCATTTGTTTCCTCCTTTCTTATTGCAGAAGCAGAATGATTCTGACTTCTGGGTTTGCATATGTGTGTGTTTTTTTTCCACAATCTGACTATATACTGAGAAGCACAAATACCAAACCTCAGCTACTTCATTATAAAAATGACTTGGTGCTGAAGAGTGATGATTATTAACAGGTAATATTGCTGTTCAAGGGGCAACCCCCTTTGCAGAAGGGATTATTCTTAGTGAAGTCACTGCTGACTGTGCTGAAAGGAGGGAATATGTCCAGAGAGTATAGATCACACCCAGAACTGCAGCTTAAATTCTTGCAGAGGGCTTTATGTGCACCTTTCAGAATAGTTCCTTTCTCTCTTCATAATCAAGTCTGCTACACAAAGCAGGTAGGGTTTGAACCAACAGTGGTATTATCTTCAAAGATGCCAAATGGAATAAATTCAGCCTTTAATCTAAGACTCGAGGCAGTTAATTACATTATTCTCAAGACTACTTAAATCCGAGTGTTTCTGAACTCAATTTAAAGAAGGGCAGGCTTGTATGCAGGTACAGATAATCCTTTATCTCTGAAGTCTTTTGTTCCTTCTTAAGCTGAAGGATCTTCTAGCAGGGTTTCAGCTTTGCTAGCAAAGCTGTTGGGGAAACATTTCTTCATTGTCTCTTCCTGATTGTGTGGAGAGTAAGAATGTTGTAGAGTATTTGCATATATTGTGGTCACTGAAAATCACCTGTGTTTTGCCACTAACAGCGCTCAATAAAATGCAGAGAAAATTAGAGTGAGAGAGAGAGGTTTGGTGCCCATTGTATCTATTTGGGACTATTTTGGGTTTAATTTCATGATTCATCTATTAAGGGAAGGCAGGATCTATCATAAACCCATTGTAATACACCAGAGATCAGACCTATTGCTATGCTAAAAACCTGCTTTTTTTCCCCCTTGATGCTGGCTGTGAACTGTGATGTCCAAACCATATAGAACTGGAGAAGTGGTATTTGGAATCCCCTGGGATGGTCATTTGGGGCATTGCTTCAAGTCTCAGCAAATCATCAGGCCACCAACAGCTCGTTTCAGCTGCTGAATTTACAGTGATTTAACAACTTGCAGGGATTCTGGCGTGTCTGAATCCGAGTGGAGCAGGTGCTTTCTAGGCACTTTCATTCTAATGTGTGAAAATTAAGAGGGTTTCCTTCTGATAATGATCATCTCCTCTCTCCCCATGGTCTCTGTTTCAGGTGAACGCATGAGAAGCCGCTGCACAGCAGCAAGAGACACGGTGTGTGCCCCCTGTCAAGAGGAGTACTTCAACAGTGAGCACAACCACAGCTTCTGCAGGAGCTGCACCATCTGTGACACCAGTGAGTTGGCTGGAGAGGGGCCTTTTCTTGAGCCAATCAGTCCTAATAAGCTTTTTTTACCTTTGCATGCTCTTCAAAGGCTGGTGTTTGATGAGATAACCTAGACTTTGGACTTGGTTATTTCAATATGACAGTAGAGCCTTTAAAGTTGTACTCCTTGAAAACTGGTGTCTTCCCAATTGTTAATAAACCCACAACAGGCACTGAGTAATTAATTTCTTTTTCCCTTTATTTCTTGTCTCTCACTTGCCCCTTTAATCTGTTGTCCCTAGGGAAGGGGAGTGTGGAAGTGAAGAAGTGTGAGAAGACCTCAGACAGAGTCTGCCGTTGTCGTGCAGGTTTCATGCCAGTTGGTGGGCATGCACCTGGAAGTGGTGAGTGATGTGTTGGACTCTCCAGACTCTTGTCTCCAATGTCAAATGGTTGGTAAAAAGGTAAAACCTTTTGTCATTAGTCTCTGGAATATCCTCACAGCAGCATGGTGGTGCAAACTGTGGCTCTGTGATTCCTGAGGAAAAATTCCTCTGTGATTTCCTGTCAGAAATCCTGCCTCTCTCCTTGTTAATATCTGTAATTAGCCTTCAACAGGAAGGTTTGCCAGCTGTAGGCTAAAATGAACCATGGGCATGTGGAGTTACTAGGGACTGTGGGTTTTAGAGGCTATGTGGATTTTGTTGGATCTGTTCTATAAGCTTGACTACAAGTATAAGCCATTAGTGTCCTCACTGTGTGGCTGCCACACAGGTTTGTTGCTAACTGAACTCAGACTCTGCTTCTCTTTATTCCCAGTATGCTCACCATGTCCTCAAGGCTCTTATTCCATAGGGGAAAATGAAAACTGCCGACCTTGGACCAAGTAAGTATCACTGCTCCAAAGATGTTCAGAGCAATGTTTTGGGTTTCTTTCTGTAGCAGGTGATGCCCAAATCACAGTGTGTAGGAATAAATCTGCAGTAGATGCAATGAAACCACCTTCTTCATGACTCTGGGGAGCCTTGAGCTGCCCAGATTTGGATCATGTGTCTGCCCTCTGCCTGTTCTCTGTTCACCTGTGGCAACAACAGTATTCTCAGCTTTTTTAATTTTAAAGGTCTGGAAGGTTTGTTGCTGTAGGAAAATGTTCCCTGTCCTGAATTTTTAGCTGTGCTACAAGGCTGTTGTGTACAGATGCTAAGAAAAACAGGGTGTTGAGTCTTTTTTTTTTTCCTAGGAACAGTTTTGATTAGCTCAGATTTTTTTCACTTACTTGTAGAGTCCAGGAAATGTGAAACCTGATTTGGATTGATAAAATGAGGATTGTAATGTTCATTTGCTCATTCCATGGAGATCACTTACAAAGTCATTACTGCAGCTGTGGTAAATAAATCACTGTACTTTTTTCAATCTCTAGCTGCAGCATCCTTGGGAAAAGTACTCTGCAAGCAGGGACAAGAACAAGTGATGCTGTTTGCAGCAACCACGTCACCCAACCAGCTCCCTCTCAGAGTACAACACCTGCTTTGAATCTTACCACCACTGACCCCCAAAATAATACATCCACTGTGATGTTCTCACCCTCCTGTCCCAGCCAGATTCCTTTCATCTGCTCAGATACAAAGAGCAGCCCCACAAACACTAACTGGGGTAAGTAAAAGCAATCACCAAGTCTAGTCTCTCTACTAGACCTGGTCAGGAATTTTCACCTGAAAGTGATTTAATTGGAAATGAAATGTAATGGGAAATGACATCATGCTTCTTCTCAGAAGCCCTATCTGTACTTTACAAGTCTCAGTGAGACAGGCACAGATTGGCTTTCAGTGTAATCTCTTGGTTTTCTTCCAGGGTCTTTATCTCTTCTCCTTATTTGTCTGATACTGCTCATGGTGAGTGGATTGTCCATCCTCCTGTTGATTATCCAAGCAGCCAAAAAAAAGCCCAAGAGGAGGCCTAGTGGAAACAACCCTCCAGGTGAGTTTTATGTGGAAAAAATGTATAGGAAAGAGAATAATCAGGACCCCTTATTTGAACTTTGTTGCAATCATAATGAAATTTACCTGGCTAAGTAGCACAGTGTCATCTGCAGTTGATACCAGTGGTTGATCTCTGTTTAGTTCTGATGCACTGGAGGTTGTAGCATCTCCACTTCCCATCCTTACAGAACACAGATTCCCCTGCTTGTTGCCATGCAGAATTCTCTGTCTCTCTCTGATTTTAACTCCTCCTAGCTTCCCCCCCCAGTAGTCCTTGCAAAAAGAAAGTAGTGCTTTGTTTTCCCTGCCCCTTCTACTCTGTGCAGTATCTATTTTTTATTATTTATTACCTTTCAGGCAGAAGGAGTTGTCGAATCCCTATCCAGGAGGAACAAATTGACTCCAATTCTAGTCTCATCAAAAACTGACTTGCCATCACATTCCTGCTCCCTGCACCTCTGAGCCAATCAATGGTAACGTGTGATGATGTGTCAGAGTATTCTGTGCCTGCCTCTGTGGCTCTGTAACTGGTCACTAGGATTCCTCTGGGTCTCCTTTGGCTTTAGGACCCATGGGAGTAGCTGTTCTGGGTGGGATCATGTGGTTCTTTCTCTCAGGTGGATCCTGAGCACAGCTCATCCTGTTGCCAGGACAGAGTTGCTATAGTCCTCTCTGCATTTCCAGCCAGTTCTGTATCTTGTGATAGGCAGTTTTTTGGAGTGAAAATAAAAAAACATTTATGATGCTTTAAGAGCTGAACTGAGCAGAGAGAAAAACACAAATCAAAAGACCTGCTTTATAACTGACTTTGTATCTTGGCTTACAATTCTGAGATGCTAAGCAGACTGTGTCTTTCTTTTCTCAATGCAGATACCTCCAATGTTTCAGTCTAATTCCCAAATGAACTCTCCTCACTTTAGGAAGAAAATCTCCCCTGCTGTACCTGGCCAGCTTCCTTTCTACATCCATTTTTTCAAGGTATTTCCTCTTGGTCAAGTTGAATGGCCTCTGTCAGCTGTGCCTCCAGGGACATTGTCATTGCTGGTAACTCTCACACTGTCCACACAACCAGAATAACACCAGAATTCTGGTGCTAGCTGTGAAGGTACTGTTGAGGGATGGCTGTTCAAAGCCACTTCTCTCCTTTTGCATTTCTTCACATGTGCCCATTCACAAAGTGTCACGTCAACACAGTGAGTAGTGTCCCCACTGTCAGGCCAGAACTACTCTTGATCACCAGGTGGCTCCAGATCTTCAAGTGTTTGAAGAGATTGAGATCTTCACACAAGTGTGGAAGGTAGAATATGTGGATTGCCAGAAGGTGAATGGTCATTTCTGCTTAGGACAATGTTCATGGAAAAACTCTGCTTCAAAAGAGGGGGGAAAAACAGAGCTCCATGTAAACTGCTGAAGTAGCTGTGGATAGCATGATGTGTCTCTGATCCCTGTGCTACCAATGGGCTTTGTGCTTCCTCTTGGTGACATCCTATTGTGCTCAATACCCTAGTATGTCTGTCACCAGCCAGGCTGCTTCAGTCGAGCTTGGGCAGCTCCACAAGGAAATTGTTTAGCTTCAACTGCTTTTGTGGGACTTGGTTGCTTGCTGTGGGTGTAGGGAGGAACACACAAGCAATTTTGGTTCTACATAGTGCTCTGGATTTGGGGAGAGTCTGTTTTTGTTGTAGGTTGAGGTGCATGTACTTGGATGTTTTGAGTTTTTCTGCTGATGAATGATAATTTTGTGATGGTTTAAAAAAGAGTAACTCCTTCAATGCTCTCTGTTAAGAGGCAAGAGCTGAACTCTTAACACTGTGCTGACTGTCTGGGCCTTCAAAGGCTGCATCTGAGCAAGTGCAAAGGTCATGAAACAGTGGATAGATGCCTAAACTATGGTCTGACCATTCATCTGGATGAGCACCTGGTGCATGCTGTCACTGGAACCCACATTCAGGACTGAAGAAGTGTTCCTGATTTGTTCTCTGTGCAGTTACAGTATCTGGTGATTTGCCTGTACACTGTATGAGATGAATTTTCCTTCTGTAACATTTTCCATGAGTTAATTGGTCTGTAGTCGTGCAAGGTGCTCAGATTTTAGATAACAAGTTGAGAATCTAAAGTGTTTGAGAGAAACCTTAAGTGTTCTTGTGAATAGCTTTTGATGGAATTTAAGTACCTCAGTGTAAAATTTCAAGAGGTAGTAAACTTGAAAAATACATAATTCAGAAGTGTTTTTTTCACTTCAAATATAACTCCTCATTAGGGATTTTTATATACGTGGTACCAAAGCATATGCCAAAATATGCAGCAGGAAATGTATTCTAGATTACAACTGGTGTCTAGAAACATGTTTTTAAACATATGCTTTCTTATATGTCATACATATGGTGAACTTAGCAAGGGTTTCCTATTTTTAAGTTTATATACCAAGTATATAAACATTTGTATTATATACAAAGTGTGATAGTGAAGCTTTGAAATAAATGGTGGTAGCACCAAGATGTACGTGTAAGATGTGTATGATTGGAGGGTCCAGATGAGCAAAGAGTTATCCCAGTGTGTGCAATTCCCTCAGAAAGCAGGATCACCAAGTGGTCTGTGGCTTGACAGACTCTGAGTTCTTGTCCCTGCCTCTCTGTGTGACTTGAGAAAGCTGCATGTAGGGGTTGCCTCTAAATCTGGAAGCAGTTCTGACCTGAGAGCTGCTGAACCAGAGAGTTCAAGATGATAAAGCTCAAGATGATGAAACTTAGCCCCTTCAAAAACCATCAAGCCCCTGCTGTGAATGTGGAGGCCTTTGAACGTGTGCTGTGGCCTAAATGCTGTGACTTGAGTGGCAAACTGCAGTGGATGAATCTGAGAAATCCATTCCAGGGAATACCCCAGAAGTTCTCAGAACTGATTCTTATCAGGTTTGTGGGCTGCTCTTCAGAGGCAGTGAAGAACCTGCTGTGCTTCCATCTGAGCAAGGTGCAGCTAACTCATGAGCTGGCTGAAGCTGTGGGTTGCACGATGAGAACAGCCCCAGAGGAACAGATGAGCTGTGGGCCTGGCAGAAGTGCTGCAGTGGCAGCAGAGCTCTCTCTGCTGTGGGCCTGGCAGAAGTGCTGCAGAGGCAGCAGAGCTCTCTCTGCTGTGGGCTCATCAGCTCTTTCCACGAATCTGACTTGTTTTCTGCCCTCTGACTCACCTGCCTGAGTGCACCGAGTTTTTGTGCCTCCCCAGCAGATCTCCTTGTGATCAGGGCACAGATTCCCTCAGGCTGAAGAGAAGGGCTCATCCTGGCCCTGGGAGCACACAGCAGAGGGAGGGGAGCTGGAGATGAGTCATGTTGGCTCCTCATCCCTGGGGAAGATGAGGGCAGACAGCAGAGAGCTGCAAGAAGCCCTCAGTGGCTGTAATTCAGCTATTATGAGCCAGCCTGTGCTGACTGTACTGCCCTCCAACTGTATCCACTCACTGTTGAGTCAAAGGTTAACCCACAAGGATGGTTGATAGGATTGGAGGTATTTGACATTTGATTATTTTTTTTGGTGAGGGTTTGGGTGTTGGTTGGTTATTGTTCAAATAATGTAGCTATTTTACTCTAAATAAAGGAATAACCACTTTAATTGCCAGGCTGAGTCTTGTCACTCTTCTATGAGAAACCCACTTGGATTTTTTTTGTTCCAAACCTCCCTAAAATGCCAAAGTAGTTAAAATTAAGCAGAGATTCTTGAAGAAATTGGTGCTGCCTTCTGCCCACGCTCATCTTCCTACAGGCTTGAGGTGAAACTTTCCCTTCTGAGAGCTGCAGGCCTGTGTCACAAAGGCAGTTCCTGTTTTTCAGTCATTCAGATTTCCCCTTCTTCAGGCACTTGAGAGAGATAAGTCTCAGCTGCACAGCTTCATCTAAGCTGATAAAGATGGGGCTGTACTGGAAATTTTTTCCAGTCTAGCACAGTAAGCAGAGGTGTCAGTTCTTTTATTCTGTACACCAGTGCTGACTCTGGTTTTAGTGGGAACTGTAGTTCCTGAGGCTTTGGTCAACCTATGATTTCTAGATTAAGTGCATCTTGGTTGCCATAGAGCCCTGATTCAGGAAGCCACTTAACCACCTGCCATCCTGTCTGTGTGAATGTTGTCACTAAAATTTGGCCTCTTGATATTAATAGAGGAAAATGATAGGAATTATTGCTCCATTTTACAGATGCCTCTTGAATTCCTGGTTGAGAATAACACCATTTTTACTTGAACAACTTTTCTACTGCACTAGCCATGAGTTGCAGGCCACGTGGCCAACCCCTTACATTGTTTGTAATTGGTACAGGCAGAGGTTAGGTCAAATTGATTTAAAAAAACAAACCCCAAAAAACAACAAAACCACAGGAGGAAAACCAAATGAAAAAACAACGCCTTTTTTTGTGTGTGTGTGTGTGTTATTTTTACCTACAATATTTTTTCCTCTCTTTCTTGTGAGGCTGCCACATATGGTGGCACAAGGGTGTTGGCTTAAACTGGAGCTTCCTTCACTTGTGGAGGATCAGAACGGGTGCTAGTTGAGAGCCCCAGTGGAATAAAAGGATAGAAACCAGCTGAGTTGTGCAGACACTCAGCCTGCAGATTTGACAGCTAAGGGATGTGTTTCATATTTCAGTAATTCTTATAACTTTCAAAAATACCTCAGCTCTGCAAGTTGGTGCTTTTTTACGTTCTCTTCTTCCTTTGTCTCTTTTTAAATGTGTTTTGTTTTCCCCTGCAAATACATGACGAGTTTCTGCTGCTGAGGCTCCCCCAGATCGTTTATCTCCTACATTTTCTCTTCACATTCTCCTTAGAAAGCCAAGTGACTCAGGTTTGCCACGAGAGTCTGAAGTAAGGTCACATCCGTAGACAGTGCTGTGCTGGAAAGGAAACAGCTTGGTAGCGTCAGGACCTTGGGGCTTTTGCTTCTGTCTGGTTTGGTTTCCCTCTATGAAACCTCACTTACTGTGCCCTTCCTGCTCTCTGTGCTGCTGGGATTGTCTGCAAGGAGCCACCCTTGCAGGTGATGCAGAGAGGTGGCTGTGAGACTTGCTTCCTAGGCCAAGGCAGAGCTCTGGTGAGAGCATGGAATAGGAGAGGAGAATTGTTTTGGTTGGAAGAGACCATAAAGATTGAGTCCAACCATAAACCCAGCACTGCCAGGGCACCACTGAACCATGTCCCTCAGCACCACAGCTCCATGGCTTTTAAATGCATCCAAGAACTGGGGACTCTGCTTCCCTGGGCAGCCTGGTCCAGGGCTTAACAACTTTTCAGTGAAGAAGTTTTTCCTAATGTCCAACCTCTACCTCCCCTGGTGCAACGTGAGGCTGTTTTCTCGTGTCCTGTTGGGTGCTGCAGGATCCTTAGCACTGATTGAAGGAAGTTGTTTCAGGGTGAGAGTTTAACTTGCCTGGTGTGGCAGTGCATGAATCACTGCTGCTGCTCCTGCCTGACTCCTGTGACCCAGGGCATACCTGTGGCAGGTCTGCAGGGCAGTAATTCTCCCCATGTGCCAGAGGTGTTAGGCACTATCTGGTGACTCCCCAAGATCTGGAAGCCCCTGGGGTAACAAATCCTGGTGACTGCAAGATCTCATCACTGGCCTAACAGTCAGCAGAGCTAAAAAGACCATGATTTTGTCTTCTAGTTTCAGACTGCAGATAAATTATTTGGTTTTCAGCTTTTTTTTTTTTTTTTTTTTACCCTAGCCTTTGGACAGTGCCAGGTGAGCTGTGTCTCTCATATGGTGTCCTTCTGGGAAGCAGATGTCCCCATGCTTCCTCTGTCACCAGCTTCACCATGTTTGCTGCAGACCTGTATCCCACCCACTGACTGTTCCTCTACACCCAGCAGAGCTGTGGTTGTGCCACAGGTTCCCTGGTGCAGTGAGTTATTTTGCCTTAAGTAACATCTGTTATAGCTGCCAAGACATAGTGAAGGGCTGTTCAAGTAAAGACAGACTGAGGGGTGTTTCCCAAGGGCACAGACAAGTTCTGTACAGCAGAACCTGAATCCTGTAGCTAGCAGCAGAGTTTTCTACAGGAGGATGGAAGCAACTGATGGGATGGAGCTTACAAAGCAATTTATGCACAACAAATATTGTCAGTCATTTAGAAATGATGTAGGTTTCCTGTGAGCAGCCTCTTGTAGGAGAACTGCTTGACTTCTTTGATCACCCATTATGGGTAATCAGCAAAATCTCAATGTCAGGAAACCAGATACCCTAGTAACAATATTCTCATGGCTGTCATGAGGTCTAAGGAGTGTCAGTAAAGCCACTGGACTTGCAAGAACTAATTATGTGTTTGAGAAGTGGTTACATGTTTTATTTGATAGAGTTTTCTTTCCAGAAGTTTATAGTTTGGACAGTAGAGGCCCCAAGCAACAAGGAAAGTGTAAAACAAGGCACGTGGTGATGTGGAAAATGTGTAACTTGTGCTTGGATGTCCTTAAGGTGGGTAAAAGTAGAATTCACAGCCAGTTCTGTAAATGCTTTTAGGAATGTGAGCCCTGGAGACAGAAGCAAAAGTTCCCACCTCAGATCTCATCATTGAGCACTCCTAGTGCTACCCATGCAGATCTTGATAGCACAGAGGAGGGAATAGGAGATCTGTGACATCTTTTCCTCTGCTCCATCACAGAGTGCACTTAGGTTTCAAAAGTACTTTGCCCTGAGCTGTTTCCAGGTGTGGGCAAGCATGGCTGGAACAGAGTCCTGTCTTCTGTGGAGGCTGTGGGGAGGGAGTCACTGTGCTTGGGGTATTTTGACATATGACTCTCTGTCCCTGCCTTCCTTTGCTGGAAGGAGGAGAAGAAAGCAATCTTCCCCAGGTCTCCTGACACAGTGAAGCTCCACACTCAGAACTGAGGTTGATTTCTAGGAGACAGTCACAAAACATCATTTCTGCAAAGTCTCGGTCAAATATTGTCTGGTTAATCCTGTAGCTGCTGAGAAAAAAATCAAGTCAGGTGCTGGGGAGGTGAGAACTGCTGCTTATTGATGACTGAAATAGTGATTTATTCTATCAATAGGTGCAGAGAGCTGGAAACCCAGCTGGAGCCCAGCAGCACTGACGTATGGCTACAGGTCTGAGCACCAAAGGGACTGGCAGCTGAAATGTCACTACCTTGCATCAGAGACAGGTAAAGATGAGCTTTAGGAAACCCCCAGAGATTTAATAGCCAGATAGTCAAGTTGTCTCTGAAAGGTCATTGCTGAGTCTAAAGAATTAGGCTTGGCATGTGCAGCTATTGTCTGTGTCCTGACTGTAAATGTTTCATCATCTGGCAGTGTCAGTGAAGGACTGTAATGCTTGAACAAGAATGAAAACAGGTAGAGATTCATTCAGAAAAAAAAAAAAAAAGATAGGAGGAAATCAATTATTAGTTTCTATTCTCATAAACAGCAGGTGTCACAAGTCCCAGATGCTGCCTGCCAGGCTTAGGGTTCCCTTGGGTACCACCTGCCAGTTTTCTAGTTGTCTTCATAGGACCTTTGGAGGTCCCTTCTTCATTGCTGCCTTTATGATGCTGAGCAAAAATCTGACTAATGTTCCTATTTGGTAATTAGACAGTGCTAGTTATAAAGGGCCATCTTTGAGCTTCAGGAGAACCTGGAACCCCTGCACTGTCCTTGTCCCTTCTGATAGACATGGACTAGGTTATTGCCACAGCTGTGCTTCTAAAGATGGAGAAAATAAAGCATTGAGAGACTAAGGGTGGTGTCAGAGACCTGGTCTCCCACCACTCAAGTTGTTCTGTTAGTTATAAAATAACCCATCCCAGCTGTTGCTGGAAATACTAGTTCTTACTGTTGGTTATTGAGCAGCACTAGTTACCAGTGGCTGCTGTGCCAGATATTCCAGGGTATGGTCTTGAGGATTAACTTCCAGAAAGTGAGGCTAAATGGTTCTCATCTCCTCAGGATCTCAGAACAGCTGCCAGGATCCTCACAGGGTCTGTCTCCTTGACACTGGGAACTCCCCCTGGGGTACAAACACACAGGGTAACACCTCAGGGAGGTTCTGGGGAGCCTGAGCTGCACCCCTGGGCAAGTCTCCCAGCAACACACAGAGCTGATCCCATCTCTCCTGTTCCTGAGTTACAGTCTCCTCTGCACAACTCATGAATAAAAGATGTGTCAGGGTTACTCCTAAGACTATCTGTGACATGTTCCATAATTTGTGTTGCTGTTACCAGCTACTGTAAGAGGGTTTGCAGCCCTTTCATGTTTGCTATCATTTAATGAAACTAGAAGCACCTGACCTCGAAGTCTGGTGCTGTTGAGACGATGAAGAAATCTTAATTTCAAGACATGTGGCTTTCTTTCATTGGTCTTTTGTTCTTGTTTTCTTCATGTGGTTGAGATAAAACACCTTTTACATACTGAAACAGGGAAAGCATTGAGTTGAATGGGCCATAAAGTCATAACCAACTGGTCTGCAGAGGGTGTTGCTGCAGAGTCCAGATGTCTAATAACTTGTCTTCATCACAGGTCTCCGCAGAGTTCTGATGAGGAGGAGACAAAGCTTTGTGTGCTCTGAATGCACCCTTTTTCCTATGCAAGGGCAGCCCACCACCAACTGTGAACCTTCCCTTTCCCTCTGGTGTCTTGTGTTTATGCTGCTTGGAAGAGCTGGTGGGAGGAATCCTGACTTTGGGAGTTGAACCCAAGAGCTGTGGTGTCCAGGACTCCCCTTGGGCCAGCCAGGGAGCCTGTCTGCATTTCCACTACAGTGTGACAAGTGTGAGTGAGGAGCAGCTCTCTGTGGGAAGAGCAGGGGATCTCCTGAGTGGCAGAAGTACAAAGTAGGAGGCTTTTAGTTTCTGAAACATAACAGTTGGCCTTCTAGGGGTACAAGGGAAAAACTGAGCACAGACTGTATCTTTTGTCTGCCTGCAGCTAGTTTGGATGTCATCCTTTGATAGAAAGGTTTCACCCAGCACATTTAAGAGCATGAGCAGCTTTACAGCATATGTTCTTAAAACTGGAAGGGTCTGTCACATACCAAACCTGTCTGCCTGCTTCCAACCCATGAGATCCATTGCTGAATCTTCCTGAACAAAGTGTAGAACACACAGAAGGGTGATGGTGCCCACATGGGAAGTTTATTCAGGTTTCATTGGCTGTGTATTAAGAGAAGGAATTAATGGGACAAGTGCCAAATGCTCTAGGTGTGGCATTTTCTAGAGACCCTTAGCTCTTCACAAGTCTGACTCTCCTCTGCCTTGACCTATTTGTCATCACATGCAGGGGAGAAAGGAATCTGTTGAAATTGCACCAGAATTCACCTGTTCTGTTGAGAAGAAGGTTGGATTTTAAATATCTTCACTGTGCACACCTCTAAGCAACCACAAGCTGCAGGATTAGGTGCAAACCCCAGGGTACAGGGGAAGCAGACACTGTGGAGGGAAGCAGGCAAGGTGTCTATGCCTAGAGCAGAGATGGAATCTGCTTAAGCATTTGTATAAGGCAAGACATTCTGGAACTGAAACTCAGCAGGCAGAATGTCTGTGCTATCCACAGTTCTGCAGAGCAGCTGTGTTTTGTTACCTAAATGCCAGGGTGTTGGGCTCAGAGGAGCTGTAAATGTCTCTAAAGAGCCCCTTGCAGCTGTTTTCAGGTTTGCTCCCAGGACTGATCTTGCAGCCTATGGGGAAGACTTTCCTTTCTCTTGGTTTCCTGGTATCCTTATAGAGTTGCATCAGCTCTGGAAAATAACTCCCAAATCTCCTGATGCAGAGTGAAGGAAGTTGAAAACAATTAGAATGAGAATAGGAAAATCTGAGTGGATGGCTGGTCTTGCTATACAATAATA
The DNA here is from genome assembly GCA_024611195.1 of Ceyx melanurus. Classification (NCBI taxonomy): domain Eukaryota; kingdom Metazoa; phylum Chordata; class Aves; order Coraciiformes; family Alcedinidae; genus Ceyx; species Ceyx melanurus. The sequence continues at coordinate 115,560 of JANHGL010018888.1, read as the reverse complement.
CTTATATACAGTCTGATAGTTAAATCCTTGAAGGCTTCTAGATACATTAGGGACTCTTAAATCAGAATGAAATAAGCTGAGAGCATCAAAGCTTACCCAGTGATTTAATTTGCATTAATTTTCAATTGTACATTGGCTTGCAAGATTCTTTGAGAAATCAAACTACACAATGTTACGTCTTGCTCCTCACTTACTGGCTCTTACTGGAGTCACTGGTGTGTGGTTTCCTAGCTCTGCTTTTTTTTTTTTTAAGAATTTGATGACATCAAAGAAAATCTTTTCCCCACCCCTAAAGAGGAAGAGCGTGGCCACAAAAAGCAGAGTGCCTTCCCATAGGCTCAGGAGGAAGAGAACTTCTGCAGGGAAGTCCTGCTATAAGCCCACCCTGCTGTGCTTTTTGAGTTGTGTAGCTCAAGCCATGACTGAACAGGCAAGTGCAGGCAGTCACCTCAAGATTGGAGCTTGCTTGTTGCTGGTGGTGTGGCAATGGACCCAGCAAACCCTGGCAACACCATGCCAGGATGGTGAGCTGAGAACAATCAGTAAAGACAAACAGAAATGCTGCCCCAAATGCAACCTAAAAGCAGGTAAGGGAATGATCTGCGTGTCTTCTTTCTGTTTGGCAAGATTGGTTTGTGTCAACCAGTGTAATCAGGTGTGGGGTAGGGGAGTGTGTGTGTGTCAGTGTATCTCATGGAAAGCAGAATGGCCAGGGCTTCCCTCCTGCCTCTGAAATTCCTAATGTGAAATTCCCACTGCTATAAGCTTCAGAGCTCACTCGTGTTTCAGGTTTGTTGTGCTTGTTAGTCCACAGAGAGAAAAGTTCCTGTGGATTGGTCTTGGTCAGGGAAGGTGTTGGCTTCACACTGATCCTGAGCCCTTGATGCATTTGATGGAGTGTCAAAGTTTGTGCCATTCAGAGGGAATACAGGAAGGGATGCTCTCTGTAAGACTGTCCTTTGCTATTTGTGACTAAAGATCATCCCACTTCAGTCTCTCCATCTGCTGACCTGTGCTTGTCCCAGAATCAGATGCACAGACCAGGTCTCAGATGCACATTAGTTTCAGTAGCCTGTTCTGACCTGTGTTCTTGCCTGATCTTGGGGAATATGCAGCTGTCTGTATGACCTACAGCAAGGAATGCACCTTCCTTTTCTGTCAGTACAAAAACAGGGCTGCTGGAAGCCTTGTCCACCATGCATGGCAGTGCTGTTGACCAGCAGGTTGGCAACAGGATTAGCTGAGAAGTTACATCCTTCACTGGTGCTTAGGTGGGAGTCAGCCTCCCACCTGACAGTGCCTTGAATATATCTGCCTTGAATATATCTGACAGCAAGGACACTGAATTCCCTGTGGAAGGGAGTGAGTGGACACCTGAGATTTGTGGGAATGAGCAATTAATTGGTGAAGACCTGGAGAGTCCTCAGTAGTGTGGAGACCCTTGGCCAGTGAGATAAAGGCTTTCAGCATGAGGGACCAGAGGCATTGCTGGGTGGGATCAACTCCAGAATCGCCCATCACTAGTAATAGGCAGAAAGAAGCAGTCCTGAGCTGCTTCTTTTTTCACTGCCAGGCTTCACTAAGTTTTGAAGGCCAGTAAAAGGAAGACAGTGGGCAGAGGAAAGTGTGGGCAATTTCCTGGTGGCCCTGTACATTCCATCATCAACCTCAGGACATAATCTTTGCTTGATCTTTGCTACTCACAGGGGGGTTTAAAAGCATCTTATTGAAGTGGGCAGCATACCCCTCTATTTTTTTAAGGTTATTCAGCTTCCTGGTTGAACAGCACTTTTCTTCCACCTGCCTGAGGGGCTGCTCAGCACTGTTTACTGATGGGATCAGTATATATGATCAGTCTTTTGATTCCATCAACCCAGGAGCCTCTCAGAATTAGAGAAGATTACTTTTTTGAGTGCATGCAAAGTTCATAACAGGACTCCTCTAGAAATAGAAGGACAGAGGGTAGGAAAGGTGTTGGTTTTGTGGCTTGGATTGAGACCCACTTCTGCCAACAATGTGTAGGAAGCATTGCTGTTATAAGGAAGGGCATGGAAAAGGAGCTGTAGCTTCACTGGCCAAGGATCTTCTGGGAATCCCTGTTCTAATGTGGCTGAGAAGAGCTCTGGCAGCATCCCAAGGCCAAGGGTGACAGTGGCAAGTCCTGCAGTGCTCAGCTAACCAGTGTCAAATGCAAGCAGTGCTGAACTGGAGTGCTCTGCACCCGGGCTGCATGGCAATGACATCTTGCTTGGGCTCCAGCACAGTGGGAGCCAGGAAGAATTGGGTTTGTTTGAAGTCTGAACTCCTTTCTTCTTGCCAGCAGACAACGTCACATGCCAGGACATCCAGGACCACGACTGCAGGTGCAGCCAGGGCTACAGCTGCACTGACAACGCCTGTCTCTACTGTGTGAAGCTGCCCGAGTGCCCCCAGGGCAAGGAGCTGGTGAAACTGGGTAATCTAAGAGGCACAAACGAGCTCAGAAAGACTGTCTGGTTGAGCATCAGGCAGCTTCCTTCTCTTGTTATAACCTGCTTTTGGGGGATGCTCAGGATGCAAAGAGAAATGTCTGTGGCTTCTGGGACTAAAGCCCCTGCTTCCTTATAACTCTTCTTAAATTCGAGGTATTTCCTTTTGTGCTTGGACTTTGAGGATTAATTTTCTTTCAAGACACTAGACTATCAGTGGTTGTTTTTCCTCTGCCTCACCTCTTGCCTTTTCCCCCTCTGCTGTCAGCTCAGATGATTCTGTACCCCTCCCATGGGGGGTGTTTCCCAAAATACAAAGGTGGTGAGAGCTGCTTGTGTGTTTCTCCAGGGGGTTGACTAATAAAGCAGAGGGAGTGTTGTGCTTTAATCTGTTGCACCCTCATCTTTCAGTGGAGGCACTGAAACCACTAACAATTCATGTTCTCTTTTCTTGTAGGCAATTCAGACTTCACATTCAAATGCAAACCATGTGAGATAGGAACCTACTCCAATGTTAAGAATGGCTGGTGCCGTAACTGGACTGAGTATGTATTTATTGATGCAGACAAAGTTGAATCAAAGACAAGATGACCAATGAAATTAAATTATTTGGGGTTTTTTTTAATTAATCAATTGATATTTCTCTCCTTTGGCTTTATAAATAGTCATTCTCCAAGCAGAACTGAAGACAAACTGCTGTGTGTTCAATTTGTTTCCAAGTCCAGCTCAGTCTGATGCAGAATTACTCCAAATGTGGAGATCACTTTAAACATAGTGACTAAAACAAATGTGCATGTAAACAATTGTTATGTAGTGTTATCTTGGTAGGGAATATAACTTTGCCTGTGCTGCTTTAAAAAGGGGGGGAAATAACAAAGAAACAAGTTGGGGAAGGGAAGGAAGAAAGGGAGCAAAGAAAAGGGCTGGAGAAGAATGAAGGAAAGTCAGGAACATTCTAAACATGAATTTTTTTCTTCTTCTAGTTGTGAAAGTTCTGGATTTCTAACAATCAAGCAAGGCAACAGTACACATAATGCAGTGTGTGGTTGCTCTTCTAAAGCTTTGGAGCAAGGTACCTTCTCCCAATTATTAGTTTCTTTGAGCCTACATCTTTTCTCTCCTCTTCTTCAATGGGTGACTTGCTGCACAGTTATAATCCAAATCTTGCTATCATGAACAATTGCTTTCAACCTTACTATTACAATGTGAATTTAGGTAGAATTGTTGACCTGCTCTTGCTGTTTTCCTAGATTTTCTTAGACAACACCTTAGTTCATCATCCAGTTCCAAGCATGGGTCAAGTCCACAACACCCAGAATTGGTTTCTCCTGTCTTATCATGGCTCAGATTAGATAGGAATAAGTGGCTACAGGCTTTGCAGGTACCGAGTGTCCTGCAGACAGCTCCTGCCACCTTGTCCCTACAATGAGTTGGTACCTTCCAGGTCAGGGCCCTTCACTCAGAGAAAGGGTTGGTTCTGAGGAGGCAAATTGCAAAAAGGTGCTACTTTGAACTTTCACACGAGTGTGAAAAATTTGTCTGCCAGGTGAACCCAAATCCCCTCCAAAAACAAACCCCAAAGCAGCAGATAGTACATGTGATAGCTGCAAGAGAGAGGCATCCTGTGATGCTTGTGAGTTTTTTGCATGAATGCTCTCACCACAGCCTGTGGTTTATCTCACCCTTAACTTTTAACATCTCAATTTTAGTGTTAATACCTGTACCATGTGTTTTTGTTGTTTTGTTGGGGTTTTTTTTTCTTGAAAATTTATTTCTCACAGTAAGAAAATAATATCTAATTTTCCTTGGAAAAAAAAAAACAAACAAAAAACAAACCTCTCTTTCCTTTACCAGCCCAGGCACATCCTTAATCTTTATTAAATATATTTCTTTACAGCTCCTTTCAAAACTGACTCTCTCTATACCACCATCCTGGCCATCCTTACTGCAGTGGGTCTATTTGTTCTCATCTTGCTGACCTTCTTCTTGCATTTATGCATATGGTCACTGAAGAAAGAAAAACACTACTCAGTTGATGGTAAGGGCACTTTTATGTAGCTTTTCAGTGGTGAACGTGTGTCTGGATTCAGAGTCAGAACAGAAGCAATTCAGTGGAAGCAATAAAGTCAGCACAGACTTTCACTGTGATTTTGGGGTGGGTTATGGAGTTTCACTGGGTGTATTTGTCATTTCCTCAGACAGAGGCTGTACTGGGGGAAGGGAGTGGGGCAGCTCCCTGGCATCTGTGAAGACTTCTTGTATGTGCAGTGCTTGTGCTTGTTCTCACTGCAGATCTGGAACATAACTTCACTAAGCTGCTGGTGGCTCCACAACTGTCACACCTTAGAGAAGAGACTTACAGCTGCCAGTTTCCAGAAGAGGAGCATGGAGACAAAACACCAGAAGAAAAACCTTGCTACTGCCACCCTCAGAGTCCGCAGTGAATGCAGATAGACTGCTGTGTGATGGGAGGATGGGGAGCTGAACTCGGCTTTTCCAAACAAAGATGGGAGGGGCTGGGTGTGTAAAGCATCAGTATATGCATAACAATAAGGAATGGGCACTGTGGGGGCAGTTTTGCTTTCTTTTTTCCTCAACGAAGCCAGTGTTTAGAAACTGAAAGACTGCTAAGTCAGGCTGATGGTCAGTATCTCAACTTTTCTTGGTTGTTTGGTTTGTTGGTCTTTTTATAGATTTTTTTTTCTCCTTGTTTTGGGACCAGGACCCCTTCTTGCTATTATTCCTCTTTGCATCTTCTGCTTGTCTCTGTGCTGCTACCTCAGATGGGTATGTGTGTCCCTTCAGTGCTGCAGGACCCACAGGACACTCACAGCTTTCCCAGGCCATCTCAACTTCCACGATGTGTCCTGATTTAGATTAGAAGCTGTTCCTCTCTCTCTGAGGGTGGTGAGACACTGGGACAGGTTACCCATGGAAGCTGGGGATGCTCCATCACTGGATGTGTTCAAGAGCAGGTTGGATGTAACTTTGAACAACCTGGGTTAGTGGGAGTTGTCCCTGCTCATGGCAGGGGGGTTGGAACTGGATGATCTTTAAGGGCCCTTCCAACCCAAACAGGTCTGTGATTAATTTTATGATTCATGGACATGGATTTATTGCTGAACATTTCTTCAGTGATTATGTCAAGAGGAGTTATCCTGTCTTTTTTCCTTTTTTTTGTTTTTTTTTTTTTGTTTTGTGCATTGTAGAATCTTGTAACTGGGTGAAATAATAGCAAGGGGGAAATGAACTGCAGAGGGTATTCCTTACTTCCTATAACATATTCCTCTGTAATCTTGATTTTAATCAAGATTGCAGCATCTCTGTTATCGTGCTTACTGCTTCTGACATCCCTTAGCTTCTCCTTCATGTAGAGTGGGAGCAGTGATAATTCCAACTCTAAAAGGATGTGAGATATAAATAGTGCCTTCAATGTATCTTTGTCTTTTTTGATCCTCTTAGTTCTAATTCTCATGTCACTGGTATTTTTTTCCATAGACATCCCTGTGTGAAATTCCCTTTATAAAGACTGAGTTTCCTTCCGTTGCTTTGGGAAATGAGGTGAACTGGAGACTCAGCCAAGGAAAGGCAAAAACATTAGATTGGATTAAAGGGATAACTTTTTTTCAGGAGTAAGACTGTCTCTGCCTTTTAAGCAGTTTTGCTGTAGTATTTAATATACCCAGAAGTCCAAACACTGGCTACTAAAGACACTTCTTACTACTGATTCTATATTGACCGTATTTATCCTTAGCTTTCTAGGGTTTTTTGTTAATGTTTTCAACAGGATTTCTGATTGTGACCTTTTGTAAAGGTGAAATAAAGTTGAAGGAAGTGCCTATGTGATAGAATTAAGCAAACTGGGAAGGTAGGGTTTTATTCTTTAGGCTGCCCCAGTGTTCTTGAGTACACTTAATTTTACTTTCCCAATTCACTTCCTCTCTCTTGCAGAACTCTGGCTATTTCAACACTGTAACCCCAACCAAATTGTTCTGTCACTGAATTTTAGATCGGGACACTTGCACTTTATTTTCCCCCTTTTTAAGCAAGTGGTTTAACGTTTCCTGGTTGCTTGTTAAAGCAGCTTTTCAGCTACCCACCCCTGAAATAGCAGGAAACTGTGGCTGACATTTTCTTTCTGTTCCTGACAATGACAGAGACATTCTGGGTGGAAAAAAAAAATAAAAATAAAAAATTCAACAGAGCTTGCTGTTTGAGGAATGAAAGATCTGAGTGTCTGGTGGAAGTCTGTGCCTCTGGTGACATGCAGCAAGTCTTGGAGAGAGGTGTACAAGACTTTTTGGGCTGTGGGAGTTGAACAGCCAGCAGTGCTGCCAGTTAATACTGAAAGCTGGTGAGCAGAGCCCTATTATTCATTGGAAATTTGCACAGTGGCCTCTTGGGTTTCCATTTGCCTACCTTGTAGAACAGTTCCACTTCCTGCTCACCCAACCACCTGACTCCATGGCTGCTTATTGATGGGAAAAGCAATCAATTTCCTGACTTCTTAAAGCTCCAATTCGGAGGGAAAAACCCCAAGTGTGAATCATTTAAGCCCAGGAGAATTTCAGTAAAGGAGCTGTTCTGTGCATCAAAAAAAATGGAAGCCATTGGCTCAGAGCAGCGAGCTCATTGCAAACCCTACATTTAAATCTCTAGTTTGGAAGAATTCAGCCCCTGCTGGGATTGTTCTTCTTTTTTTTTTTTTTTTTTTTCAATCCCCACTGATAATTTACTGGCCAAATGGATGAGTCTTATCAGGAGAAAAAATGGGCTTGAAGGTCTGGGTTGCACTTTCTCCCCCCAGGGTGAACTTGAGCCTGCGTGTGGCTGTGTTCAGTGTTAGCCCTGTCCTGCCACCTCGTGCCCCATGGGGACACTGCACTGTGCCCCAGGCAGCAATGACCAAAGAGGAAATCTTTATTTTGTGACTGTAACTAGGTGGAAATCTGGTTGGTTGTTGGGTTGGTTGTTTTTTTTTTTCTTCTTTTTCCCAATGTAGCAATTGCATCCCGGGAACAAAACCAGTAATTTTCCTAAAATCTCTTAGAATAGCAGCAGCAACTTTGTGTGCAGCCCCTTGACTTACCTAGAGCACCTTTGGAGTCGTGTTTGGGAAGCAAATACAGCCACTGAGTTTCGGTGTCAGGCACCAACTGTCTCTGTGTTTGAGTGGAGCCACCAGGAATTTTTCATGTGCCTCCAAAACTGCTCCTTACCCGATCCTGCCTGGCTCCAGGAGCTCCACCTCCTCCTGGCCTGGTGCTCAGGCTGCAGCATCCCACACTTTCTCACCAGCTCCCCAGTCCCCAGCAGCTTGCTTCAAACTGGTGCTGCAGTCACAGGAGCTCATGGATGTGCCTGAACTGGAGTCAACTGGAGTAAGCACAGGAGGGGAAGGAAACACCCAGGTACCCTTCAACCTCCTCGTTTAGATTCCTCTTGGGTTAGAAGCAACAGCACCTGAGATGCAAAAGCATTCCTTTGTGGCTTTAAACCTCTCTCCCTTCCTCCTTTAGCCCTCCTTGGTCCCTCCAGCATCATTGGTGCCTGCTAAGATGCAGCCCTGCTGTGCTAAGTGCTGCTGCTGCTGCTGCTGCTTGGCTGTCTCCTCAGCCAGACAGAAAAGAGTCTGAAGATAATGAGGTTAAATGTGCAAGACAGAGAGGATCTAACGAGGGAGGGAGCTGACGTGCAGCTACGTGGGGGGGACAAACTGGGACATTGCCACAGTTAAGCTTTGTTTTGTCATTGCAGCTTCAATTCCTGCCTTTTTTTTTTTTTTTTAATTTCTAAATAAGAACTGCATGTAAAAACCGGTCAGATTCTGGTTTGCACCACTCAGATCAACAGTGGTTTTAAGAAGGCTGAGTTTTAATGTGGTAACAGTTGCTTTCTCTTCAATTTCTTATCATTTCTTCTGCAGAAGAACAAAGCACTTAGATAAAGGGTTACTGGCTTTCCATTTGAGGTTGGTACCTGTTTGTTTACATAAGGTGAAACTGAGGTCAACATGCCCAGCACGTACAAGTTTACCTCCTATTTTCTTTTTTACTTCTTCAGAACTTTTGAGAAACCTCTTGCTCAAAGGGTTTTTCCATCATGGTCAAAGTGTGGTAGAACTTGACGATTCTTTCTGGGCAACGAGGCTCTCAGAAGGGTTCTCCAGGGCTTTGGCAGGTCTCTGGCTGAAGTGGCTGGTCCCTCAAGACCTGGTTCTGTGTGCAGTGCTGGGTTTACATTCATCTCCAGAAGCCAGACCAAGGAAAGGTTATAAAGAATCCAGGACCCATCTGGATTTGAGGTGGGTCATGGGATCAAAACTAAGCAAACACGGTGCTGAGTTTTCAGTGAAGCCTTGGCCCTGATTTCCTGGATAAGCTTCATTTTCAGGTAGGAAAATGGTAGGAATCTGATTTTACACATCTAGTTTCACCTCCATAGCTCTTTGAAATACTGAGGTCTGAAGCTACAAGCTGCAGAATGTGATTGGCCAGTTACAAATTGGTGTGAAACAAAAAAATTGACTTGCATATAATTCTTCTCCCTCTAGGTTTTGTTTGGGGGTTTTTTTTGTGTGTTTTGTTTTGAGGTTGGTTTTTATTCCAGAGAACTGGAAAAGCTGCTCCAAAAAACCCTGCTTTGCAGATGCCAACAGAGGGCACCTGAGTTACATACATTTTTCTTGGCAAACTCCTCAGCAAGGGCTCTTTTTCCTCTTCAGGCTCATAAGATTTTGTGCTGACAGACAAACTCAATGAACCTTTATAATTATCTTGGATTAGGTTTTGGTTTCCTTGCTTTTGGAACAAATAAAACTGGCAAACAGGAGGAAGAACGTTCCCTGTGAAATCTACCATGTTCATCTTCTACGTTCCCCATTATTGTAGTGTCTTCAGTCTCACAATTTTTAAATGCTTTTAACCTCTCAACAGCCAGGGCAGGTTAAAAAAAAAGTCCCTTTGTTGTATTTCAGGCAGAGCAGAGAGGATCAGGCCCAGATTCACCATATCTCTGTGGCTCTCTGGAATTCTGATGGACATCTCATGTAGAATGAGGTTCCTGTGCTTCTCCCAGCAGCTGGCCTCCTGCAGGTGCCTGGCTCAAAATTTCCTAGCAAACCTAAGAGAAAGAAAGGAGGCCAAACCCCTGAGTCTGTGCTCAACTTCCTAACCATGGACTTGTTTTTTTTCTTTGATGAGAACAGCAACGAGTGCCCTGCGGCCTGGGTTGGCAGCTCTGATCTGGATGTTCCTTGGGGATGAAGAGGCTGCTGCTTCCTGTAGCCTGCCAGTGCAACCCCCTCTCCTGTCACATCTTAAACTTGTGCTGTCAAGACATCACAGGTAGGTTTCAAAACTTTAACTAGTAGGATTTGTCCATAGGCCCTTGACCAACACGCTGACTGCAGCCAGATCCCGCATTAGACCAGGATCTGAGGTCTCATTTCTTGTTCTTTGCACAGGGACAGATGCAGGCTCAGCATCTGCTGAATGCTGCTTGTTTTCATCTGGGTTGATTACTAGGGCAGTCTCATTGCTGTAGGGCCATCCTTAGAGCAGCACTTCAGTCTTTAGAGGAGCTTTGGCTGGTGAGACTCAGCTCTGTCACATGTTGGCACGGTGGCTCACAAGTAGCATAAGACCTGGCCTAAGGGTCCTTTCCTTGCTGCTGTGGTCCATGGTAAGATTAGTTGGGGCTCTGAAAGTGTGTGACTGAGCTAGAGTTTTGTTGTGATTATGATGGACAAAACATTTAGTTTGGGTCTTTGCTGGAGGTCACCAGATGGAAGGTAAACACCCTGCTGAGGTCTCAGGAGTGCATCACTCCCAGCTAACTAGAAAATCCAACTTCCTAGCTGAAGCCACATGCACAGTCACAAACCAAGCCCTGGAAGGGCTGCTCAGATATTGCTGACCCCAAAAGGAGCCTGCTGAGTAACAGTGGAGACCATAGAATGCCAGAATGTTTGGGGTTGGAAGGGACCTTGAAACATCAAGTCCAACCCACATACTAGAGCAGGTGAGGCTCAGGCAATGGGGTTCTGGGATTTCCACAGTCTTAGTAAGCTTTTATCAGATTATTTTTTAATCATCGTGACCTGGGGTGGGCACAGCCAAGTCCACAGTACCCATGTGGTACCTCATCCTCCCAGGGTGGATGAAAAGCTGTCACTCAAATCAAAGGACCCTTTCCTGCTTTAACTTGGGATTTGAGTGTTATCTGTGCTTGTGTACATTGTCACAAACTGGCAAGTGGCTTATCTATGACTGCTCTGTACTGGGAGATATCTGAAGCCCTTTGTGGCAGATAAAACATTTACACATCTGTCTTCCCAGCATATCTGAGAGGCAGGCTCTTCAGCATGGCTGATGCAATGCTTTCTGAGAGCAGGGGCCTTCAGCATTTAAACAGCACTGTCCTAAGCTGTGTGGTGACTTAGGCATTTACCAGGCAGCACAAGGAAGCTCCAGAGAACACCAGGAAAAAAAGCCAGCAGCAGCAAAACCACTTCCATCACTTTTGTTCCCTCTTCTCTTAAAGTACTTGACTCGTTTCTCAGCTTACATAGGAATAGGCAAAGCTCTGCAGAAAGATGTGGCTTCTCAACTGGCTCTGCTTTTATAGTCTATGCTTCTAAGAACTCTGAGGCAGGAAAACACCTTCCAAAGGTGTTTTCAGGGTGCTGCAGGGTGCTCAGGAATTATTGGGAGGGATGCATTTGTATGTTGGACAAGCAAGGAAGAGGGAAAGGCATGATGAGCTTTAGGACTGACCAGACAAAATCAGACCATGTTAAATGAGCATAAAGCAGATTCTACACGTGTCATTAAATAGAGTGACGTGGAGAATATGTCTGAATAGAAGAATAAGAAAGAACAAGCAGTGACAAAAGAGCAGGTTTGTTGCTCCCCAGGAAGAGAAGATGGACAGACCACATTTCCACACGACTCAAAGGGAAGTTCCAGGTTCCAACTGACTGTCATCACCAAGTGTCCAGAAACCCTCATCACTCTTACAGACAATACCTGTCAAGGAACAGATTTTGTTTACCTCTCCATATGTAAAATACATGAGGATGTAATGGGCTGTAAATGCTGAAGTTTTTAACTAGCCAAGTAGGACTCACCACAATAGAGTGATACTGGATCTTTTATTCTACTTAAAGTTTACACAGCCAGGGCTCTTCGTGCCAACCTTGCAAAAGACAATTCCCACTGAAATGTGAGAAGCACCAGTTTCTGTGTCTTTGCCATTTACTCTCCCTCACCATTGACTTCCCATACAAAGGAGTCTATTGTTCAGGTGCCTTACCCACTGCTGCATACATTAATTCCACTCTTTCATAGGGTTTGCTGTTCCCACTGCCCTTTGCTGGAATATATTTTGAGTTCCTTTCTGCTTTAGCAACAAGCAGAATCTGCCAGATGGCTTTCTGTTACCTGTAGGCCAGGTGGTTTTGAAGGACAGTGCTGCACTGAAAGCACCTCAGTCACTGTGTTTAACATTTCCCTTCCTTCTGGCTTTCCTTGTCTGTGTTTCATTCACTCTCTACAAGTCTGAGTTGGAATTCCAGCAGATTTTATAGACTGGGCAGGCTGATCTATTGCTAAATGTTGAACCAACAGTGAAGGTGGAGATGCTGCTGATGATACTTGGATAAATAACAACTGATTCCTCAGTATACTGAGAGCAAGATCCTTGCTGCCTTTGACAGGTACTCAGCTAGTATAAATCAGACTTCATGTGATATTAGAGGCTTTACACACTGATGCTGACTGATCATCTGGCCTGTTTGGTTTCTGGAGAAAGATAAAACTGAGTGACCATTGAAATTCCTGTAATTTTCACTAAGAAATTCTGCACGGAACAGTTTCACCTCCAGTACTTTTCTTCCCATCCCAAGCTGTTAATGCCTAGGTTGCTCTCTGTGCAGTAAATGTGCAGGCAGTGAAGGTGCCTTGATCCTGGACAATGGAACTGGAGGAAAAAAATGAATTCTGCACTTCAGAGCTGACTGTCTGAGTGCTCTATTTAATTCTCAGCACCAGAGCCTGTGGCAGCTGTACTGTACTGCTGGCATTAGACACCTGGCCAATATCATACTTAGTACTTAAGGAGATGGTGTTTGTACCTTAAAGTTTTCATCAATTAAAAAGTCACAGCCAATGAGATCAAAGTAGCCCAGCTTGTGATCCAGTTTGAGCTTGGCTGCCAGGAAGCACTGCAGCATCTTCTGCTGCATCCTCTTCTGAAATGGGAAACAGGCAGAGGCTGTCCTCTTGGTCATCTTCAGGGATGTTTATCCTTCCCCTGTTTCCAGCACAGCTCCTCTACTGACCTTGCAAGGCTGTTGCAATTTGCAACCCCTATGTCTGTCCCCTTTGATAGAAACCCCCTCTTGAACTTGGCTCTCCAGGCTGCTGCAGTGGTGTGTGAGGGAATCCTGGCCCTTGGTTCCTCCTCAGAGAGAATTTTATCAGTGTTAAAGAACATTATCCCCTCTGGGGGCCCTTAGCTGTGTTTTTTCTGACAGTGGGGGCTCACAGAGTGCTGGGCTTTGTGTTTAAATGTGGAGATGCAGCTCCTTGCAGTTTCACTCAGCCTGGAGATGAAATGCACAGTGGGGAATTTCTTCAGGGAGGTGCCATAAAGTAGGCTGAAAAGTTTTGGATCCCTTGAGGAACTTGGCAAATTCAGTTAGATTTGCTTCCGAGCTACTTTTCTTAAGAAAACCACATTTTAGCAAAGTTTTTAGCTTTTAGATTTTCTTTGTATTCGACTTTAAACTACAGCAGCTCCAAAATTAACCCGAGAAACTTGTGTCCTCTGCCCTTTTCTTTTGCACCCCAGCAAGTCATGTGGAGAACTGATGTCTCATTAGACCCAGGCTGAGGAAATGAATTCTCAGGGACTCAGATAATTTTTTTCCCTTTGTTTCTTCAGTGAGTCAGAAAGCTGGGAAGAGATCAAGCCAGTTGAGGCTCCTTACCTCTTCTCCATGATAAGAAAAAAAAAGTTCTAAGGCCCTGATGTAGTTTTTCATGTGGCAAAATCAGACAAAAAGTGAGTGGTGAGACCAAGTGAGACAGGAAAGAGATCCCTGACAGCTTAGTCCCTTTTCAGGCTAAGACCTGGAGAGCTCTCTAATGTGTACTTCACTTTTTAATGAAGGACCACAGTGTTGGGCCAGGCACGTGAAGAACTGCATTTTCTTTCACATTCACTGTCTTTCTCAGCCCAGTTTATTAAGATTAGACTTGGTGTGTCTTTACTTCTGTGGGACCATGGACACCTTCTCACTTGGTGCACGTTTCCCTGGGGCTTCCAGGGAAATTAGGGGGTTTTCCCTGCCCCCCTCATTAGGCAGAGGAGCTCAGCACACACATAAACATGGTGACAACCCAGTCTTGGGGGAGGCTGTGGGTTTTTCTGAGCTTCTCATTGATGTAGCAGTTGAAGTTTTCCATCAGCCAAACTGTCTTGTGCTTTCAGCTGGCTGTACAGGGAGTTCTTCAGCATGTACTGAGGTGGGGAGCAAAGCAAAGGGAAGGTTGTACATCCAGCAGCAGAGTAACTGGGAACCACCTTGCATGGTGGATATCCAACTACCCTGAGTTGTTCTGGGTGTTTGGAAGTTGTTCTGGGTGTCACAGTCATGATATTCTTTGGAATAAATCTGGTTCTGGTGCCTGTCTGCCCAGTGTTGACATCTGGGAGGGAGGTATGGATGTATCCTCAGAGGAAACCAGGGTGAGGGCTTTTCCCTTCCACTGCCTCCTTAATCCCTATGTCAGCTGGAGTTTATCAGCCCTGGGTATTTACACTGTTCAATCAGAGGCAAGGATCAAGGATTTACCCTGGGAAAGAGCTGGGCTTGGCAGCAAACCATCTGCAGGACAGTTGCTGTGAGGCTGCAGAGCTGCTGCTTAGTGACACTTTCTCTGCTGCCTCTTGGAAATACAGTAGGAAAATGGCTGAATCCTGTTGGGATGAGAGGGTAGGAGGGGAATGAGAGCAGAATCAGCTCTAATTTGAAAAAGTCTGGCTTGTCTGCTCCTGTAAATTTCATTTCCCTCCTCCCAACAGGAGGCCGGGTAGTTTATGTTCTGCTAGTAAACAACTGCCCTTTGTTTAATATCATCTGTGCCATGGGACCCTGCCCAAGCATCTGAATTCCCATGTGGATATCTCTCTAGGTGAGCAAACAGACTAGTCCAGGAAAAACAAGCTGCATCCTGATCCCAGCAGATACTGCAGGGAGCAGCAGCTCTCTCATCTGCTGTCCTGGGCTGTGCTGCTCCAGGAACCATAAACTTCCAAAGTGGGTTATCCAAGACCTCTCTAACATGTGCTTTGCTGGTTCCCAGGACTCAGTGTCACACTGGGAGGAGACAAGGGATCTCAAGCTGTTTTCTTCCTTCTGGTTCTTTTAATTCTCTTTCATCAAGGCCAATTGGAACTCCTGAAGGGCCTCATTTGAAGTAAAAACTCAAGGCAGGCTGCTGGGTTGTGTGACAAGAGATGTGTGGGGCACAAGCCAGAATGACCATTCCCTTATAGCTCTTATTTGAGAAGCCAAGATGGAGATTTCAGACTGATGGCTCTTGAAAACATCTGCATCTTACATCATTACGATTATTCCTTTTAAGCACAACAGGATCAGCAAAATCTTTAGCCAAGATTAAGGCTCCATTCTGCTAGGTAGCTGCAATCAAAGGCTTCTTGCCCTAAGAAGCTTATGGTCTGCAGACTCAAGAGAGAAGTATGGCAGGAAAGAGAGGTCCAGGGAGAGAAATCATCAGGTTAAGCAGAGAACTGGCCCAATGGCATCAAACAGAACCTGACTCTGCTTCTGCTCAGCCCTGTGGCCATGCCTGACTGTACATCCATTTCCAGGGTGCAGGGATTTTGTATGCACGAGGCTTTTCTTTTTAGCCTGCCAAAAGTTTGGGGTGTTTTTTTTGTCTGTTTTCCATCTGTCAACCACACCCTGCTCTTCTCCTGAACTTGGTGACCTCAGTTTCCCTGATTGGTCAGATGAACAGTCAGACCATCAGAAATGGCATCATAAAGGACACAGCTCAGCCTGATGTAACCCTGAGGAAAAAATAACACATAGGGTGCTGTTCAGGTGATGAGGAGGTAAGAGCAGACATCAAACTTCTTCCCTTCCAGCATCAGAGGCTGTGAGAACAGAAGTTCAACACCCATCACCAGCTGTAGTACAGAGCAATTCAAAGTTCACCCCAAACCCCACATTTCACCCCTGAATCTGGGCTTTGTCCCCTTTCCTTGGTTTCAAGATGAATGGCAGCCCACGGGAGAGGAAGGAAAGGCCCAAAAGCTCCTTTTTCCAGAGGAATAGAAGCTGCAAGTCTCAGGAGCAGGAGGTAATTAAAGATTTACTAATATTTACTGGAGAATATACAAAGTTTATGTCTGAACACAAAGAGCCCTTCATGCGGCACCATGTGCTTTTATTGCCAGGGTGATGTAATCTGGGAATTGCTTCCCTTTATCTTCAAAGGTTGCTGGATCTCTACATAAATAACAAGGATGTGCTGGTGAAACTGTCACTGCTAGCAACAGTTTTCAAAGGAATATGGAGCCCTGTTCTCCAGAGCATAAGCCATCCCTTGCTAGTAGGAATCAGCTCTTAGATAGGGGCCGAGCACTTCTTCCCCTGGCACTACCTGTCCCCATCAAAGACCACTACTGGTCCAAGACCCTGCACCTGATCTTGTCAGGCAGTTGTTGTTCTGCTCCATGTTACACCAACAGTACTTTGCCAGGAGGTCCAGTGCTCACTACTGCTGATACCCCTGTGTTAGCACCAGGGGTGCTGCTGGCATGTCGTGACAGTGCCAGGCTATGTCATGGATGTGTGGGCACCGTGAAGTTTGGAGTGCCCTGTGTGCTCAGGGCACACTAAAGGCAGCATCAAAAGCACCTGGGAACTGCAGTTTTCAGGAGAAATAATGAAAACATCTTTCTTTTTTTTTCTTTTTTTTTTTACATTTCTCTTTGAAAGTTTTATTCACTTATCTCAAAGGACTAAAGTGATTTAATTAGAATACATTCCTCACCAGAGGGAGGGACACTGAGTTGTGGAATAGTAAGCAAGTTGCATTCAGTAGCTGAAACTGTCCTCAATTACTTCTGCTGCCTTATTTTACCTTTCCTTTTTCTGTTCCTCCACAAAACATTCCAGCAATGCCCGAGAGGGCACATGTTCTACAAAGAAGAACCTGCTTGGTTCCTTTATTCATGCAAGGAATAAAAATTAAATGCCATCCCCACCCAACTGACTGCTGGCCACAGCCTATTGATGGGGGTTGGACTTTTGCAGCATGCAGGCAGAGTTGAAAAGGTATTTGGGAGGGTTTGTTAGGTGGCATGGAACAGCTCTTGCAGGTGTGCAGACTGCAGGAGGAGCTGGGATCAGATCTGATTTGAATGGCTTTGCACCAGGCTTTGTGTATGGAACTCACACACAGAGCTGCAGCAGCTGAAGTCATTCAGCCTTCTGAAGTCGTTCTTTAATTTCCAAACAAAGCTAAGCTCAAATCTTTCTGATGAAAAAGATCTACCTCGAAATGACTGAAGTGTGGAGGCAAGAGACTAACCAGAGAAAAAGCCTCTCTCCCACAGAATGAAATCTCAGAGGCTGATGAGATGTGCTGTAACCACATGAAATACCCAGGGACTCGTTCAACTCTCCAAAGCCAGGCTGCTTAACCAAGCTCAGGAATTCTACTCATGAATTTCCAAGCTTTGGTCTCTACCTTTGCACTGTTCCTGCCTGGGGACCCTTGTACAGCACCCTCTTGTTGAGCAGGTTGATCCTCAGTGCTGTGGAGCTTGGCTTGAAGGGTGTTGAGAGCAGCTGGACTTTTAAGCAGGAAAATTCCTCGCCCTTGCTTAGAGCAACTGGGTTTACAGATCTAAAGCTCTTCTCCTGCAGAGGGAATGAGGCTGTGATAGTGATGTGGGTGGTAGGAAGCCATAGGTGGGTGTGTGTATATGCACACAGGTGCCTACAGATCAGTAGTATTGCTGGGTGTGCTCCTAGGAACGTTTTACAGTTATTTAAGTTGATTGCCACCATCACCAAGATCATTCACCTTGGCAAAGCCCAAGAAAGGCATTTCTCTCCTAAGTCCAGGCAAGAAGATTCAGGGAAGAATTCCTCCATCCTCAGTAACCTATGGGAGACAGAAATGCAAGTTGAAAGCCCCGTCCCACACATTCATTCCACTGTTACTTTCAGAAAGACAGGGGGGGACCCTGTTCTGAGGTAACTGATGGTTTGGGTTTACATCTCTGTTCTGCTCATTGCACTGGCCTCAGCTCATTTCAATGCTATCTTTTCTCCCAAGGCTAAACCCCTTTCTTTAATCACCATGGTGATCCAGCTCTGATGTCCCCTCCGAGGTCTACCAAGAAGTTGAGGTTACTGGTTTCTCTACCCTCAGGTGACCTCCTCTGCCCTGGGAGTCACAAGTCCAGCAGGCTCCAGTTTTTCCCACCACCCTCTCTCCCACACAGGGACCCCAGGCACCTCTGCCTTCTTTGAAATGGTAATAGGTCTCTGGGCAGTTGATTTCACACCATTTCAGTGCATAATCTGCTGTTGTCATAGATACACTGCCAGCCTCTGCTCTGGCAATAGATGCTCACGCTGCACGAGCAAAACAAAATATTAAAGTCCCCTCCTTCTATTAACAAACACCAGCTCGTATGCCTTGAACCCCTAATATTTTTTTTCTCTGGGAGCTTGACCTGACATGCCCAGAAGTCCCTGGTTGGGGGATAAACTGGGAAGCCTTAATTAGAATGGCTGCTACTGGATCTGCTGGACTGAACTTGGAGGGTGGGGGAAGTAACTGAAGATGAGAAGAAAATTATGATTCAGCAGCTCTAATGAGAACTGGTAGCATTTCAGCAGGGTTTTCCCAATTAGGATGCAGCTGGTACCCATGGAATAGAAATGTTCAGGGTCCAGTCTTAATAAGGAGCCTCTTCCCTGAGGAATTTAGGGAGCCATGATGAATAGCAGTAGAAAAAGCTGTTGGAGACAAAACTATGGAATACAGCAAGGAAAGTGCTGTTTGCAGTGGGTGCTTTCTGGTGCTTTATCTTTAAGTGCTTCCCTGCATGTGCCCCTCCAAAAAGACAGCATATAAAAGGAAAATGAGGCTAGTAGATAACTTAATGTATGGTCAGATGAGTACATGGTTTATATGAGGGCAGTGGGGAGCAGGACTCAAGCAGATGACAGAGTTACCTACTCTTTGGCCTGTCTTTTATTGTTATTCCTTCTAATACATCCCGTGATCACATGAGTAAAAAAACTTCTTTCTCAATGACAAAACTCCTTTGCCTGCAGCAGAGCAAAGGTGTAGGGCATTGTTATCTCTCCTGTTTTACAAGCACTTGGTTTATGTCCTCATGTCCCAGGTGCAGTCCACAGAGGGTGAACCCTGTGCTCACAGTTACTGGCTTTCCCAGAAGGCTCCCACACCTGCTTCAGTTTGCCTTGGAATAAAGGTTTGCAAACTCTTTGAGGTGGGACCAGCTTCGTGTAGCACTTGGCACCGAAGGGTTCTGGCAACAAAAGCTTCTTCACATTGCTGCTCCAAACTCCAGCATTAGCAGTGCCAGTCCCTGGGTCCCTGCCTTGAATTTCCTCCTTAGATTAAACCCAAAAGACACACCAACCAACCAGCTCAAACAAGCCGGGGTGCAGAGATGTGAAACAGACCCTCGGCAGTGACTCATCACCAGCTAAAATGAACTTTATTTTCCCTCCACTGAGGGTTTGGACCCAGCTGCAGAGGGGAGGACTCTCCAGCAGAGAGCAGTGCCTGGCTCTTTGGTCACTATCTCATGTTGCCATCAGCGTGAAAACCAGACCAGGTTCTTTCTGCCTGGGGAAGAGACACGTCATTAGAGACTCCCTCCAATTTGATTAGAACAAGCTGGTTACCAGCAGCTCCAAGGCAGACTCCGGGTGTTCGGGCAAATTAAAAGCCGTGCTGAAAAGGAGCTTTTTATGGAAAGGTTGTACCACAAAGTGGTACCACCCCTCTAGCTACTGGTATCTTCCAGGAGGGAGGCTGATCTCTCTCCTCAGCACCGTGTGTTTGTTACAGTGCTCCTGCTGCTGATTTGAGAACATAAATATTTATTTATCTTTAACGTTTACTTGCTTATTCATACCTTCCATAAGAGCTTGTGGATCTTTTATTGTCTCTCTCCCTGCCTGGATTGCTCAGAAATTAACCAGTTTCAATCAGCCCCATTTATCCATGGCCACACCCTGCAGCGATGGAAGTGCTGGTAAGGTGGTACCCCCTTACCCTGGGCACATAACATGTCTCTGCCTCTCTGAAAGGGGCTGGTTCTGGAAGAGCTAAGCAGAAACAGGGATGCAAGGGCTCTTCCTGTTGCCCAGTAGCATAAATGTCAGGCAAGGGCCTTTTCCCTTGATTATGAGAGGTAGGATGAGATTCTTGGCAGGATTTGAGCTCTCGGGAAAGCCCAGGCAGGGTGGCTTGGCTTACACACTTCCCCAGCAGAGAGGAGAGGGTTTTGCAGAGGATGAGTTTGTGCAGCTGAGCTCAGTTCCCCACTGTTCTGTGGAAGAGCCTCTCCCTGTCCAACAGGTATCTGGGGAGGAGTGAGGGGAGGGTCCCTGGGGAAACAGTCTCCTAATTTGTCACATAAACTAGCAGTGTGCAATTAAGCTGTGTGAGTCCCTTCCAGAGAGCCTGGCTTCACACTGGGTGCAAGCAAGTAAATGACATTGCTTGAAACAATTTTGAACTCAGCTCATTAGTTTCTTTGCAATGGTGTGTTGGTGGTGTCTGTAGAGGCAGCTCCTCTCTCAGCTCAGCTCTGCTCTCAGTGCACATGGGGATAAACACCCTGGCAGGGAGCTGCATCTGCTTTGTGTCATTTGCTACCAAAAGACACACACACAAAAAAGCAGAGTTTAGAAGACAGAAATTCCTTTTACCCCTCTTCAGTCCAAAGGAAGTTTTAACAGAATAGTAGCTGAGTGATTTCTCTAGAACCCAGAGTTTAAATCCAGCTGAAACATTAATTTAAGCAAGCTGAATGATCTGAGAAGAAAAGCAGGGCCCTAAAGATTAGCTGTTAAAAAGGTTTTCATTTGAAACAAGCAAATGTCATTCTTACTGCCAATGCACAGAGCTGAGTTTCACCAACAAATACCTCAGCAAAACAATACTGCTGGTTTTGTTCTTGAAAGATTTGAGGCATTTCAGCCAAATTCTCTTGCCATTAAAAAAAAAAAAAAAAAAAAAAAAGCAATGGTTTGTTTTCAAAGGAACTGCTTGCTGATGGATAGCTTCTGGGTTTCTTCAACACCTGAAATGTTTGGGCAAAATATTTTCATTTCACTAGATATTTGTCAGCCAATATAAATATTTTTTTTCATCTTGATTTATTTTAGAAACAAAGGGATGGGCTTGTCTTTTCACAGGGTTTATATGAAAATGGTGCCAATTAAGCATGAAACGTCTGCAAGTTATGTGGGATATTAGTGCCCAGCACCAGATTTACCTCCCTTGATACTGGCACCAACTGAGAAACTTGTCAGAGGCCTTGGCATGATCAATAGCTAATAACATGGATGCAAGATTCACCTCAGTCAGCTGGAAAGGACCCAGCCTGGTGTTGGTCACCTCCTTGCATCGTGGATTCAGGGCTCTTTTCCCCCCTGGTTGGCACAGAGCCCAGCTCAGCCTTGCCTGGAAACATAAACAGCATCATCAGCCCCTTTGCCAGTCATGAGAGATCTGGGGAAGTCTGTAAATTGTATTTTTTCTGTCATCGGTTGCTCTGTTGATTTTTAGATGTCATTTTTTTTTCACCACCTCTGTGTTTTTTTCTTTTCTTCAGTATCTTTGACTCGGTTATTTAGCTGGGGATACACAGGCTCTGCTTTCCATCTGAGCTTCTTGTGGGTGGTCTCTACTGATAAGCTTGTTGGTGACTGTGCTGGGGCACTAGGTGCTTCTGTATCTAATCTCTCTGCTTTTCTACTGCCTTCCCATTGATTTCTCTCTGTGTGGGTCTTGGGTTGCCTTTACATTTGCTGTAAGGAACTATGTATGTGAAAATAACCTTTGTCTGTCATGTAGCTTTCCTTTCTGAGGCAGACTTTGCATAGCTCAGGACTTTGTTACTGCTGACCAGTGGAGCTGCTCCAGCTCAGTGTGCACTGCTGGATTAGCCAAGGAGACATCAAATAATGGAAACTGGTAACAGGGCAAAATCAGCCTTCTGCAAGTGTATCCCTGCAATAGAAGGGGATCTGCATGGAGAGGGAGTGCACCTTTCCCAGAGTGTGTGCACTCCGGACACCAGATTTTCATTGCCATCCATTACTGGTGGGACAAGGTGAGTGTCTTCCCTGTCTGAAGATAACTCGGTCTCTGAGTTTAGAGACCACCCAGGAGCTGAGCCAAAGCATCATTGATAGCTCTGTGACCCCAGGAGCTGAGCCAAAGCAGTACAATAGCTCTGTGATCTCAGGAGCTGAGTCAGAGCATCATTGATCGTTCTGTGATCCCAGGAGCTGAGCCAAAGCAGCACCATGATAGTCCTGTGACTGTTGCCTGCAGATGGGCACAGAAGCACCTGCAAACTCACCCAGATCCATGGAAAGAGGTGGTGGTGACACTGTCAAAACACAGCTTACAATCGTCCACAAAATGACACCAAATGGTACAAAAAGCCATAAAGTCAAACATACATTTAGAAGGGGGAAATAAGGTGATGATAATGGGAGAGAACTGCCCAATACAGGCATTTTGCTTATGTTTATTTTCCTTTCTTCCCCTGTAATTGGTTATTCAAAGCCTTGAGTGGTTTTGCTGTCACTAAGATGCAGCTACTGGGGAGCTGAGCCTACAATAACCCAGGGATTAATTGAGTGTAAAGGAAAGAAGAGAGCTCTGTGTTCCTCCATTGCAAGGGCCCATGTGTTCCCAGGAGCCTGGTAAGCATGGAAAAGGAAAAGCTCTATGGTTTTGGGTGCATCTATTGCCAGTTTTATGCTTAAATGAACCATTTTATGACTATGACAAATCACTGTTTCTATAGGAGCTGCTCCTCCCTCACATTTTTGTTTTTATTAGGCCATTAATTATCTGAGTGCAACGAAAAGTAGCTAAAACAATAGGACCTTGAGGTTGTTTTTTTTTTCCAGCCAGCCTCTGTGTGCTACCAAACTAATTGTAATAAAGGATTTTGACACTTATGGAGCCTCAGTCAAAAATATAAAGATAGAAAGGCTGATTTATGTAGTCTTAAATTTCTCTTTCTATATAGATTTTTTTTTCTGTCCTTCAAATGCAGGAGCAAAAAATGGGGATTTTTTTGGTGACCTCAGCTGGCTGTGCAGAAGGAGCAGGTCATCTCCAGGGTTAACATCAGAAGATAAAGCTTAGAAAGGTTTGCAGTTGCTGCCAACCCCAGACACAACAGTCCTATTATTGGCCTGCCCAGAAAACTTCTGCCACATCTGCCAGCAGCACCCGAGATGCTGAAATCTCCTGGGTGAGGAGCAAGAGCCCCATCCAGGGAACACAGACAGCTCCCAGCAATTCAGACTACAAGGGAGGAAGCCCCAAAATCCAGCAGCAAATCCATGTTTTCCCATGTGGCAACTTCCCCACCCACCCCCTCCCCTGACCTAAAGGGGTGAGAAAAGCCAGTGGAAGGTGGAATTTGGCTCAGACTAGGGCTCTGTCCGGGTTGGCCCAGCAGGTGCCAAGGCAGTGTGAACACTCTGGCACTCACTGCCCCCCCCCCAGGGCGGTCACGGTGACCTTCCAGAAGGTTCTTTTTCCCCTGGCTGCACAATGCCTCTGCTCAGCTCCTGTGCTCCCACAGAGCCAGGCAGGATCCTGTCCTTGCCTTACCTTCAACCTTCCTGGATTACCTCTCACGGCCAACCCACCCGAGCTAATCTCTCTCTGGCGTGGAGTGGGAGGTTGTGGGGGTGTTGGCTCTGCAAATAACCCTCAGCAAACGTTCCACCCTCGAGGAACTGTTGCCTAATTGCTGGCTAAGGGGAGAGGCTGAGAGGGCTGGAGTGAAAGGAGGCATTTTGGTTCACCTGAGGTGTTGGTAGCTGCTTCTTCACGTCTCCTCTGCCTGAGAAGTGCCTCAGAGCCTCAGCAGAGAAGACTGAACTGTGCATTTGCCTTCGTGTTTTCATCCCTGACCCAGTGATGTGCATCTGAAGAGAGAGATCCTCTCTGAGGCTTTGAGATCCTAAAGTTTCAAACGCCCTTCGGACACCTGCTCACGCATTTTGGTGCTTCTCTCTACAAATAGATGCAATTTGAGGCCAGCAAAGCTGCTAGTTCAGTGGTTTAGGAGAGATGCTTCAGCAGCTCCTGGTCTCCCTGCTGTTCAGGTGAGCAGACCTATTCCAAACAAAAACCACTGAGCCAAAGCCAGCGCTTGGGGCTGGGACCTGCACAGCCAGGGCTGGGCACCAGCTTCAGCCGTGAGGCGACAGCACAGGGGAGGTTTCACCAGGTGCTGGTGGTGGGAGAGAGGCACTATCTACACAATCTCTTTCATTCAAAGATTTTTTAGGAGTGACTCATGTGCTGGTGGCTGCACAGGCACCAGGTGCCCTTTTCCACAGCTAACTGGAAGGTCAGAACAGCTCGGGTCACAGAAAAACAATGTGTGCCTCGTGTTTGGAGGCTGCTCCCCCCTCCACCTCCCCCTCCTCCCCACACATACAACCAGAATGAACCTCTGGACCCGAGACGAGGTCACTTCCAAAGTGGTTTGGCTTGGGTATATTTTTTTTTTCTTAGGTTGCATTGGTATTTTTAACAGCAAATGCTTTTGCAGGAGGTTTTTACAGCCCCAGCCTGGAGGAGAAACCCAGCTGGGAAGGACTGGGAAAGCTGGGAAAGACTATGTGGGGTGGTGTACTGGGATATTCCTCAAGCATGCAGAAGGGCTGTAGGGGGTCAGAAAGCATCACCTCCCCTTGGCTCTGCAAGAAAACCACCGTGAGGGACAGAGGCAACTCAGCTACTCTTTTGTCTTCTCACCTGTACAATGGAAAAAACCCAGTATTTACATGTTGTGGACCTGAACAATAAGGGAAAATTACAAATGGCTTTGATATGTTTATTAAACAATGCATACTTGGGCCTCCCAGCAGTGAGCTGTGTGGTCCCCACCCAGGATCAGGCTGCAGTCAGGGCTTGTGTAGGTTGGATTTCAGGACCAGAGGGGAAGTAACAGGCATCAGAGCAGCATATATCAGCTTGCCCAAAGCAGCTTATCAGGCCAGCCTGGCTTTCACTGCACAGCAGGCACGCAGGCCACAGACACAGGGAAATTAATGATTAAACCCTAATTCTGAAACAAAGCCCGTGGAAGCCAAGCATTTGGGCTGGCTGCTGGTGTAGCTTTGCACTGAGGCCACTCAAACCCACCCTCCAAACTGGGAAAGGTTCAGCACAAGTGCTCCTTTTGTGTCAGCTGTCACAGAAACCCTCCGTATACTTGATCCAGCCCCTTCCCTTTCTTGCAGTTCAATGGCAAAAGAGAGCAACTGAGATGCTTGACTAAATCCCAATTTACACCCACACCCCGGCATCAACCAGTGAACTCTCTCTGCACAGTCATTTCACCAAACCAGTTTCTCATAGCAGGACCTGTTTTCAGTGCTGCTGAGCACCTACCAGTGCTGCATGAAATCAACAGCAGCTCACATCTTCAGGGAAGCACGAGCTGTGAGAGGAAAGGCTCTTGTCAGTCGTGGACAAAGGGATCTGGCCTGAAGTCCAGCAAAGCCTGTGGAAAACTTCCAAGGGTTTCCACCTTGTCTTTCATAGAAATACAGACTGGTAGGGGTTGGAAGGGACCTCTAGTCCAACCCCCCTGCCAGAGCAGGACAGGACTAGAGCAGATCACTCAGAAATCACCCAGACAGTTCTTGAAAGTCTCCAGAGGAGACTCCACAACCTTTTTGAGGAGTCTGTTCCATGCTCTGTAACTCCCACAGTAACAGAGTTCTTCCTCATGTTGAGGTGGAACTTCTTGTGCTTGAGCCTGAATCCATTGCCCCTTGTCCTGTCACGGGGCACAAGTGCCAAGAGGCTGTCTCTGCCTTCCTGACACCCAGCCCTTAGGTATCTATAGACATTCATTAGATCCCTTCAGTCTTCTTTTCTCCAAACTAAAAAGCCCCAGGTCTCTAAAAAGCCCCCAGGCCTTTGTATCAGCCTTTGGAGGGGAACTGGTAATATTTCCTAGAAAATACACTCCCTTTATCCCCCTTTTTTTCACCTGCCTCTGTGGCTTTGTAGTCACTCCATTGTTCCTGCACGGAGCCCTTTCTGCTGCTTTGTCCTTTAGCCTCCTTCTGATCCAGATCTGCAACTTAAGACATGGTGAATCTCTGGAGTAAGGGCTCGTGCAGCCAGCCAGACCAGCTCAAGCAAAATCCAACCCACCACCTAAGGTGTGGCAGTGGGAAAAAGAAAGGTGAGAAAGAAGCAAAGCAAACAGCCCTTGTACGAGCTCCCGTCCGCTGCTCGTGTTTCCCAGCACTCAGCTCCAAAGCCAGCGGGAAGCAGCTGCTCTACTGGGGTGTCTCCTGGTGTAGCCACAGGTCACCACTGAGAAGGTGGAGGTGGACCCAAAGGGCTGGTGAAGCTGTGGTAGAGCTGAGTGCTGTGCCATGCTCCAATTTATTTTTTTTTCTGGTGGAGCTGGACCACCCTGCAGCCAGGACCTCCACTGTCAAAGTTGTCAGAAAAGTGTCCTAATCCCTGCCCTCCCTGCCTGCTTTCACCTTTGTCTTTCTGTATGGTGTCTAAAGATGCTCTCTTCTCCTCTGAGCTCCTTCCCTCCTGTTCCCTCGGTTTTTCACGTTTAGGTGAGGAAGTGACACAGCATCTTGACTCAGCATCCAAGGCAGATCCCGTGCAAACCAGGCTTGACGGAAGACTTGCCAAAAATCTTTCCTTATTTCTGGGTGGACCACGAGGAGCCATTTGCATTTCTTCCAGGTAATTTCACCCGCAGTCAGCCCTGCCACAGTTGGCTCTTTGCTGCTGCAGGAGCTGCAGAGACACTGAGCTCTCTGTAGGGCACCCACTGCTGTCTGAGCTGCCTCCACCCACCAGAAGATGGCTTTGAACGAAGCAGGGCACCGTTTGCAGTGACAGAGCAGTAAAG
This sequence comes from Ceyx melanurus, assembly GCA_024611195.1. Taxonomy (NCBI): domain Eukaryota; kingdom Metazoa; phylum Chordata; class Aves; order Coraciiformes; family Alcedinidae; genus Ceyx; species Ceyx melanurus. The sequence continues at coordinate 88,834 of JANHGL010018888.1, read as the reverse complement.
TGTTTGCTCTGCAGCTGTTAATGATGCCTTGGGTGGCTGTGGTGAAGGAGGGGGCTCTGGGCTGGTCTGTTAATGTTTGTTTCACACTAACAAAGGCAGGAATGCTGCAGAAGGGAGGAATAGTCTTTTGCTTTCCTGCCCAGCACTGGGGCTGGTGTTCCAGCAAAGTGACACAGCATCTCCCTCTCTGCCCCAGGAGATTCTCACCTGTGCCAGCTGCAACCACTGCCCTCACCAGTGGCTGGCCCAATGGTCTGGTCCAGCTACACCCTCCCTTACCCATCACCCAGCAAGCTAGGGTCTTAGCTTGTAAGCACATCCTATGCCACATAATGAAGTCCAAGAAATAAAGGTCAGTCTTTTACCTGCCACCTATTTGCTTTGCCTGTGTTGGAGTAACCACAGTGACCTTCTTGAACATCCATGACACCCCAAATCTGTCAGCAGAGGGCCAGTCTGTGTGGGATGAGACCCAATACCATCTCTGTTCACGCTGAGCTACAACCTTTGCCTCCCTAGATGAGTTTCACTGTTCCTTACTTACTGTGGTATTTTCTTCAGGTGTTTTATTTCATACACCACTTTGGGAGACTGTCAAAAAGCTTTCTAAGTACAGACCATTGCTTGGCAAGACTTTTCCCAAGACTAAACAATGTTTTCGTTGCTGTGCCTGTGTCCTCTTTCAAAAATATCTTTGGTTCATTTCAGAACCTGCAGCTGCTCAAGCCTGGACCTGTCCCTGGGCTACCTCCAGGTCTCTGAAAGGATGCCAGTGAGCCCTGATGTGGGGAGGGTCCACCCATACTCCTGCCATGGACCCTCCTTGGGGAGGTGAGGGGGATGCCCAGCTGCTCTCAGGAGTGAACTGCTGATGCCAGAGGATGCTCCACTGCTCCAAGGCAACCTTATCAGCAGCTCTATAGCACCCAAACTGTTGCAGGGTATGTGTCATTCCAGGTATTTCTTTCTGTACCTTGTGAGGTGTTCAAACCCTGAGAGGGCCCCATCTTTTGCTGTGAGTTCCTGGCAGAGTGTGTAGCAGCTCAACCGGGCGGTTGCTTCACAGTATCAGAAGGGGGCCAAATTTTCATGCCTGTTGTCAATCACTTTTTGCATAAACCACAAAGACCAGCCCACGGAGCCATGCTGCTAGCTATTTTTGTTTTATCACTAGGGAGAGCAACCCAGCAAATTTAACCATTTCTTTGGCATAGACAGTCAGTTGCAAACTGTTTACACCAACCCCTGTAGCTTCAGATGAGGAAAGAGTCCTTTACAGTGCTCCAGAACTTGGCTTTCTCTTTTGAGCTAAACAGCACACACCTGTTCAACTCCTTGTAACCTGAATGGACACTGGAGGTTTAGGCTGAAGAGCCCCTCACTTCACACTGGTCACTAAATACCAATAAAATGTCATTGTGATTTTGGTAACATCAACCTGGAAAAGCTGCAGATGGCTCACTTAAAAAATGGCTATAAATTTGGAGCTACCTGCAGATGTTGCCTGTAAATTCCATTGTCAGAAAACATTCAGTATTCTGGTGGCTTTTTTCTGAGAGGTAATTTCTGTTTCCATCAGCTACCTGCACCAAATACTTGTCCCTTACTGGAAAGGTACCATCTGCTCTGAATAACCACATAGCTCGATGACAGATGAACTCCTCTCTGATGTACCAAGTTTATGAAAACGCCCTGAAGGGCTGGTTGGGAATCACTAAACAGCTGACAACCAGCTCTGGCCTTAAATGACTTCACCAAGCTCCACTCTTACACTCCTGGAAGGATGAGTAAAACTCTCTGCTCTCTTTCCACAGAACTGGGATCTCGTGGCTGCATCTGCAGGGCTGTGCACCTCCCAGTATAAGCAGAAAGGGGTAAAACTCTTCACCTACATACAATTAGAATCACAACTGACCTCTCAAGTTTAACCTATAGCATGTACTGTCAAGAAAAGTAAATTTTTTTTCCAGGATCAGTAGTGGATTGACCACGTTTCTGCGATGAGAAGTAGCTGAATTTAGTAAACCTCTTACCTGTAATTTAGCTGTCAAGTTAGTGTAGTATTGGAAAAAAAAGAAAAAAAACCCCACACCCTGTCCCTCATACTCCCTATCCAGACAAGAGCAGGAAAGTGGGATATAGCAGGGACTGGAAGGCTATAGGCCTATATTATTATTATTATATTAATATAGGCCTATATTATTATTAATATATTAATAGAGCCTTATATATAAACGCCTATTAATATAGCCTATATTTAGGCTGCCACAGTCATGCCTAAAACTTCTAAGTTGCAGCTATGAGAGAAATCCAATTAAAATAAAGTTAATACAGGCTGTGTCTAACTCACTTCATCAGCTAAGACTCTTCCTAGTCTTCTGCTTGCTGTTTTTTACAGGCTATTTATAGGCAGCTCCTTTGTTCCCAAGCAGCAATAAACCAGCCTTGATTTTAGGACCTATTCTAAGAGAACTCAAAGCTAAAGGTATGTAAGCAAGCTGATAACGGTGCCTGTTATTAACTCACCCAAGTTTGTGTCCAGGTTCCCCTTTATTCAGGGTTATTTGAGGCTTTTTTTCCTCCCTGCATGTGCTTACTGAAAGGATGGGCTCAGAGTCATCACTTAGCAGCTCATGAATAATGAGTTAGGCTCAGGCACAGAAACCCAAATGGGTTTGTTTAAAGCAGCGTTTGATACGCAAATAAAATGAGCAAGCCAAAGGGGTTGGTTTCTCCTCAGTGTTTGCTCAGCCTCTCCCTGGCTTTGGCTCCCAGTTGCAGGGGTGGAGGTAATGGTTATGAATAAAGTCTATTAAGAGATTTGCATTTGGACACCAGAAATGAAAAGCAACCTTTGTCAAATATCAAAACCTTGTAGTTCATCCAGCCCTCTTTGGAAGAGCTGTGGCCACAGGAGTGACCAACCAGTGTCCAAAGGGGATGGGGATGCTGGGCAGTGAGCCCTGTTCCTGCTGTCCTGGGGGTCCTTGGGCACCCCCCATGAGCTGGCTCCCTGCTCTGTGCACACCCCAGGGCAGCACAAGCACTGATACTCGAACTTGGAAGTGGTTTTGGTCCCATTTAAAACAAGTTCACAGTACCCTGGGGAGGGAGTGAAATAAAAATGCTGTTGCCTTGAAAAAGGTGGGTAGTTTGATAGACATGTCTTTTATTTATTAAGCAGCTTCTTTAATACTTGAATCCATGTTTGCCAAGTAAAACAACCAAATGCAGTGGCCATAGTTTGTAAATGACTCGTGCTTTGTTCTTGAATCAGTTGAAATTGTAATAGTTGTGCCAGGAGGGGCTTGTTCAATTTACTGCCTTGGGAGCTGACTCCACCTTGCCCTGCCTAAAATAAACTGACAGAGGAGTACAAAAGTACAAAAAAGTGCTTTGCCTAAGCAGAAGTTTCTTAAGGGAGCCAGGTGTTCTATTTTCCTTTCCTACCACCTAAGTACCTAAATAACCTTCTTCACCTCACTGAGGGCTGATACTCTGAAGATTCAAGGAGCTCCCCCACACCTCTGAGAAGAAGCCTGGGCTTTCATCAGGCTTCAAGATGATACAAGGTGTTTCTGATGCACTGGACTAAAAAGTCCAGTGTTTTATTGTTCATTTTTTATTGCTTCAGGAAGACTAATAAAGTATGCAAAGTGTTCAAGGTGTTCCCCCCTCCCCAAGTGTTTTGATTTTCACACTAGAACTAGATTGTTTTGCTCTGCTCCCTGCTAGAGATCCCTGGGTTATTTTTCTGTGTTTTTAATGCAGTTAATTGTAGGAAAAGAAAAGAGGTGCTGAACTTTGTGTGGTTTTAAACCCATACGTTGCAATGGCAGATTGTTAAACTGTAATGTAACCAGTGGCAGGTCCTTTGTTCAGAAATCAAGGGTATTTCAATGTATAGCTTGTGTGGGAATACTACTGAGTTGGATTCAGTTTCCTGTGGCTGGCTAGAACTTTCTGGACAAGGCAATGTCCCATCAGCATTCCCTAGAACCTCAGGTCAGCCTCACAGAGGTGCAAGCACTTGGAAGAGCTGGTCACAAATGGTGACAGCCCAAAACAGTCCATCTGAAGTAAATGTACAAGCAGCAGAGCTCTGGAATGAACCAAACAGCTGCCACAGCAAACCAGTGCCACAGCATCTCCAAACCAGTTGAGAATACTCTGAGGGGCTGTCTCCCTGCTGGGCTGTACTGGGAGCCAGCTATTGCTCTTGGACAGGATTATTAGACCCAATTCAAGCATCAGGGGATGCTGGTTAGTGGGTTTAAACACAGAAATCTGTATTGATTCAAAACAAATTCAACTCAGAGCTGGGTTAAGCTTCAATTCTTTATTAAATATATGACTGAAATGCCTAAAATGAATAACATAAGCTCTAAAGCAAGTGCAACAGCATGGAAGATATAACAACACAACAGCAGCTGGTGAAAGAAGCCATTATTTATGTTTGTGTTTATCCCCACACAGGTATTCTAGTGATAAAAGCAGTGACAGTAGAATATTCATCAGCTTAATTACAGTGAGGTGCTGGTAACAGAATCTCTGAATACAGGGTTAGGGACTGAAGTAATATCTTTATCTCTGCCTCTCTCTGGATGTTTTATGCATACCTACCCCTTAAAATTGACTGCATAGGACAATTCACAAGGGTTGGGTTTTTTTATTAGCAATTTACCCAAGAACACATTTAATAAAAGGCACAAAGTTCTTATTTTCACTTCTTTTAAGGATAATTAGTAAAGGGTAGTGTTGCTGAAAGGTCAAATTGTTTAATTCCAGGAAGCACCGTAACTCCAAAAAACCCCTTGAACATTATAATGAGCATTTCATGAAGACAGAACAGAAACAGGGAAGCCTTTCTGTAGCTTCTGGGAAATCCAAAGGGTAAGAGTTGGATAGGGAGAGGGACACAGAGGGTAGGAGAACAAGGGATCCCACAGCTGAAGCTTAGGGGTAGCACAGGTAAAAGGATAAAACATAGTGGACCAATAGCTTGAGCCACTGCAATATACCAAAGAAAGCAGAAAAGTTTCCATACAATAAGTACCAGGGAAAGGAATTCCATTTGTACCCTGCAAAATCAGACTTGCCAGCCATGAGTCATTTTACCTGGGACACAGATACCATCTTCACCATCTGAGCAGTTTGGGACAAGGCCATTTCCTAACTGGGAAATTCCTGGCAGTTTAGTGAGACATGATGCAGAGAACTCTGCAATCTTCCTTCTCATGCCTTGGGGCACAGGATGCTCATCAGCTGAGCTCAGGGATACAGCCTGTTCACCCACTATCACCCCTGGCATCTTGCACAACTCGGGGTCCTCTCTCATGAAACCCAGCAACCAGCAGAGATTATTGCCAGGGGAGGAGAAAAGCTGGTAGCTGGTACTCATTTCCAGGAGTGGGAATCAGAAGCCACCTTTTTTAGTGTGTAATTTGACTAACTACATCTGAAGCAGCAGTTTTGCTCAACTAAAGGCCAGTCCTTTGTGATGGTCTGGCCCAAACTGAATGCCAGATGCCCACCACTCTATCACTGCCACCCACCACCTCCCCCTGAGCTGGACCAGGGGGAGAACAGAAGATGAAACTCGTGGGCTAAGACAAAAGCAGTTTAATGGAGACAAAAGAAAACAAAGATTTCTTCTCTGCTTCCAACCAGCATCAGGGCTCTAAATGTGCAGCAGTTGCTCTGAGGACAAACCCCCCCCCCCCCTTTCTCCTTTTCCCATCATTTATAGTTCAGTTGATGTTATAAGGTCTGGAATATCCCTTTGGCCAGTGTAAAGGAAAAGCAGACTTTATTCCTAGTTGCAATGCAGCAACAGCATGTGCTGAGCTGAATTTTGCTTAACAAATAATTCCCAAACAGAAGCAGCTACTTAAGCTGCCAGCAACCTCAGGTGAGTAAATGGACCAAGTTTACCCAGAGGAATTCTCTTAATCTTAACAGTGAAAAAGCCTCAGCTTTCTGTAGTGAGTACAGCAGTAACTCTTTATGATGAAGAATCTCCAACTTTCCAGGCCATGGCACTGGGAGTTTTCAGCTGTGCTTACTGTGCACTCTCCACCACCAGCAATGATGATTTGGCTTCACTGCTGGGTTGTTACATCTGCACCCATCAGGGAAAACTGACCATGGGTCTAAAATTTACTCCCATACAGCTAGATGGTGATAGAGGAGCTAGTTTTTTGGGGAAGCAAGCTCAGAAAACACATCTTGACCTGCCTGTGCATGATGGATGTGCAAACTTAGGCTCTCTTGACTTTGCTCATCTCTCTTTATAATTCTTGAGGCATTACAGCACACGTCTGGGTGTTAACAAGGCAGACACAGAACCAGTGCACTTCACTAAGCTTCTAACATAAGTCCAGACCCCCTGAGAAAGCCCAGACACCAGATTTCATTGATTCTTCTGCTAAAGGCAAGGTTTGGGGTTTTTTTTTCCTCCTCATTTCTCTCAAGACGAAGATCTTTGCCGATGCGATTGACGGCATTACCAGACAGTATTAGACAAAAATAGCTAGATCTAACTTTGCCTGGTAAGACAGCAATCAGCAGGCTCTCAGGCTAAAGGAAACCACCAACATTAAAGGGCTTTCTCCAGATCCAGGACTAAAAACTGGCAGGGCAAAGCTGAGGGAAAGGGCAGGGAAAAGCTGAGGGCCTCTCGTGGAGACAAAGCAATAACCAGTGAATATTTAACTTGAAAATCTGGCTGATTATGAGGCAGTGCAATTAGGAAAACACAAGTGTTTCCAGTTCACTGATAGGTGAGTTTAAAAAAAAAGAGTAAAGAACTTACCAGCAGGTCTGGCCACTGCATCCAGCTCCCTGTGAGCCTGCTCACCGTGCCCACTGCTCCGTGGAGAGCAGCCCAGCAGGACTGGGGATGCACGTTCCAGCTGCATGCTAGAGACTGGACCCTCTCTCAGAATAAAACTCCCCTCGGTGAGGTAAGGTTTTTTAGAATGAAGTCTGATGCAGACCAGGCTCAGACAGCTCTTAAACCATCCTATGGATCAGCACTGTCTGAGGGACTGTTCTCCTGTGAAACTGAGTCAAGGGAGATGAAAATCAGTAGGAGAAGGGGAGGGAGAAGAAGGTACTGAGGCAGAAGGGGATTTTTTCTGGGTTGCCCCTGCCTCTCATGACTAACTGGCTCTTGCTGAGAGAAGAGTGAATGGATGCTTTCCTAAGAGCACATCATTATGGAGGAGGGGGATTTCCCTGATCTCTAATTTGTTTCTTTTGTTGGGTTTTCCTGTGCCTGTCATGGACTCCTGAGATACCTTTATTTTATTTTTTAATTTATTTACTCAAGTCCATTCAAGGTCAGAACCCATACTTTACTTTAAGAGCAGATGGATGTCAGGTAGGTGTGCACTCCAATTGATCTCAGTTAAATGCCTGTTAAAAGCCAATTTGCAGAGTCACTCAAATTTCACACCATTTCCTCAATCCCTTGTGAACCAGTTACTTATTAACACGAGAGCCCAACCACCAAAGAAGCTTCTCTGCTTCTTCCTCCTCTCCCTCATTTTCCTGAGAATTACAACCTGTGAGGGCAAACACAAACCTGAGCTTGTTCCAGTGAGTCAAGCAGTGGAGTCCAAGCAGGCACAATCAGCTCCTTCCCAGCTGCTCACATTGTCATGGGAACAAGTTTAAGTCACATACCAACTGGTTCATTTCCCCCCTGTTGCCTCGTAGATTTGGCAAGGAATCATCCACCCAAGTTTACTGCAAAGGGGTGAATAAACACTTGGAGATTGCCAAAGACAAAGGCAGGGAAGGTGGGATTTGCTCATGCACCCCTGGGGTGCTCCAGCAGCTCTAGTTCAGAAGGAGGGGGGATGAACACTGAGCTGAGCAGGAGGAAAATGTTTTGGTGCTGGGATTCACAGATCAATGCTTGGAATCCATTGAAAGCTCTGGGGTGAGGAGTACATGGGCAGAGTGCACATGTAACCTTGCCTTCTATTTTTGACAGGAAGGAGCTGGAAAGCAGTGGGTGCAATGCTGGAGAATCAGTACAAGGTAAATCATCCCACAGATGCTAAAATTTCACAGTTGTTCCAAAGTGCAGGTGGTGTGAACTCTCCTTGTGCAAGGAGGAATCTCAGCCTGGAGAGTGGTCAGCTGGACTCTCTGGCTCCAGTATGATCACAGAATCATTCAGGTTGGAAATGACCTTCATGGAAATGATCACCAAGTCCAAATGTCTACTAAATATTATCAGGACCACTCAACCATCTCCTGAAGTGCCATATCTAGATGTTTTTTGAACACCTGCAGGGATGGTGATTCCACCCCCTCCCTGGCAGGCTGCCTGTTCCAAGGCCTCACTGATGTAACAGGTTGATAAGATAATATGCTCACAGTAAGAAGAGGTCTCCTCATGCTCCTCTGTCACCTCAGGAAACTTGTTTAAATCTGACCTCTGCATCACTGGAGGGAAGTCCTAATTTCCTTGAGGGGTCCCAGCCCCTGATCCAAACCTCACCCATTCTCAGACTCAATGCTGCACTTCTACAGGAGTTGCTGCACAAAATGACTTCTTGTGAGGTGGTGGCTCTTTGTGTTCCTCTGCTTGGCTAGGTAGAGCCAGGGAAGTATTCAGTAGTTGTTCCTTGCCTGGGTTAAATTCCTGTGTTTTTTAATGGCATGATCAGAGTGATTAACCCCCCTGTTCAATATAAGGGGCAGGTTGTGAGGCTGAAAGTTCAGAGGCAGTTCAACCATGGAGGGTTAATTGAACTGTAATTGGGAAGAATGACCTTTACAACCAGTATCCTGCCCTAACCACCTTTCACAGCCAAGCACATCTTTCAGCCTCCTGGGCACAGGCTGTGCCATGGCAATACAACAGCAGCTCACTGGGAGAGAAGAAAGTGTCGTGGTGACTCAGAGAGGACAAGAGTTTGGGAGGTCAGAGCTGATGGGTCCCATTTCACCTCCTTCACAGCAACATTCAGCTTCAGCAGCACCTAACAGAGTGGTTTCCAGCAACTTCTTTCTTGGGATGATTTATGATTATATCCATTTACTATATCTAAAAATACTTCTTAAGGTGATAGGCATCATCCTTACCCTCTTGTCCAAATGTTCCACCTTGGCCTAAACTGTGGTACAATGTCTTTCTGGGAGAGCTCCTCCTGATGCATGTTGTTGTTTGGTTCACCCTTTAAACATCGTTACCAGACAGTGTTAGAGTAGATCCAAAAAATCCAGCACTGTCTAGTAAGATGCCCACAGAGGACCATAGTCTGTCCAGCAGTTGGAGAAATGAAGCATCTATCAATTATTCCACATTCTTCAGGATGTCAGTGTTCCAGAAATACTAATAGAAATGTCTTGAGAAAGATTGGCTTCCATCACAGGGTGAGTAAATACTGTACCAAACATGGGATGGGCAGAAGGAAGACACTTGATACTAAAGGAGAGTTTGAAAAGCACAGTAGATTTCAGGAGACAAAGGTAGTAAAAAGTTGATTTAATAAGGATCTAAAACAGAAACATCAGGTTAAATTCTATTTCAGGGTGATGTAAAAGCAGTAAGATTTCTTGTGTTTTGCTTCTTGGCTTCCTCCCTCCCTTTTGATTCACAAAGATACTGATTCAGTTCTTTCCAATCAATGTGGCCAACTGGTATTTAAAGAAAACAGTACTAAAGAAGGGCACCCAGAAGTGGCAAAGATGGCCTAACATTTAGCACAGGCAGCTGGGTTCACATTTCACAACAAAAGCTTTATTGTATTGGCTTCAGTTCAAGGGATGCAGACAAATTTGAGACTTAAAGTGTCAGCGACAGGAGGCTTGGGGTACAGTTGTTAGACAGTAATGTCATTAAGCATAGTGAATACTAAAGATAAAGTTGAGGAGGTGCCTGCTTTGGGTGGTTTTTTTGCAGAAGAAGGGGGTATTTGCTGCAGCACATCATGCAACAGGGAAGGTAAAAACCTAACACATGCTTTGAGCCTCCAGAGCTCCCTGGGTAGCAGCTCTGTGCCATTCTGGGTGGCACTGGGACAATAAGGACCCCAGATTTCTGCCAGGAGGAAGGCAGCACGATGTGTTTTGTTTTCCTTTCTTCACCCCTTACTGCCAGTCTTATCCCTTGGGATAGCAACAGCCTCTTGCTATGTGCTGGAGTAGCTCTGATCTGAGCTGTGCTGGGCAGGTGCCCTTACACTGTGTGTCACTTTTATCACAGCCCTAAGATACTCAGGAGCCTTGGAGGATCCAGCCCAGCATTTCTCATGGCATACACAGCACCCTTCAGGCAAACTAAAGGAATACATGTCATCCAAGCTATGCTCTGGTGAACCATACACTTCAGTATTCAGGGTTCAGGGAAATGACCAACCTTCTCCAAGCCAGAAATGAATCCCCACAGCAGCCCAGGTATCAGTAAGAGATCTCGAGGGGAGGGGGGTGATGAGGGGATGGGGGTGACAAGGTGAGGGGACAGGATGATGCTGCTATTGATGCATTTCAGTGCTTAACACCTGCTAGGTAAACACCTGCCCATCACATATGTCAGATAAACCAGCTACCAGCAATAATAGCCTGCTGCAAAGATAGGCTTTATAAATCATTATTTACAGCATCATTAATATCCAGTTCCTGGGAAGAAGAATTTCCTGTATTGCTGCAATTCCCAGCAAAGAACAAAAAGCCTCAATGAACCCTTTCAGACAACGTTCTCCCTTCCACTGTGTCCCTTCAGACTGAGATAGTTCTTTCAGTTATTTTAACCAGTATAATTGATTTAGGGAAAGAAACCACATAGAATAAGAATCATATCTTAAAATGTATTACAATATTAGTCCACTGCAGCAATTAAAACAATTAGAGGGAATGGGAGTTAAGTCTCATTCTCTCCACCCCCTCCAGAAGAGATAAATAGATGTAGAAGTATACAAAAATATAAATAAAACTTATAAAAATAAAATTTCAAGTGTATACAGTACATGAAAATTCAAAGTTTGGAAATAAATGGCTTTGCTATCAGGATATTGTACTGGAGGAGCTGCTGTGAAAGGGAAAGAATAAGTTACAATAGCAAAGCTGAAAAGGTAAACTCCACTTTTGATTTTAGCAGTCTAGTTCTTAAATTATCTGGTATGTAGATGAAAAGAACATTTTACTTTTGTAATAAAATCACGAAGAAGAAAGCCCAGATGCCACATTTCAATAAAATGTTTACTTTCCTTCTCCAGAAAGCTACTTTTGTTTAAAAGTAAATAAAAAGAACCCGTTTGGAGCAGAGTACCTACATTCATCTTAACTGCTACAAAACGTTTTCATCTGAACATATTCTGTTGTTGCAGGATCAAATGTGTTCCACATTCTGCAGGGGTTTCTATTTGCAGGCTCACTCTAACAGCACTTTATCATTCTAAAATATGGACAAGATTTTCCTCAGGCTCGTTTTTACCTTTCATTCTAGAACCCAAAGCATTTTGGTTTCAATTTACTTATGCTTGGGGAGATTTGTCAGCCAAGCATGGATTTCTCTATTGGCCACCAACCTCTCCTTCCAAATGCTGCTGTTGAACTTTTCCACGTTGTACACGAAACACCATAATCATCATTACCAGGCAGTATTAGAAAAACAGAAAACATCCAATGCTGCCCAGTAAGATGGTAATGGCATCTCAGGATCATGGTCTACAAACAGCAGATATCCCACTAGCTAGAAACCCTGAACATTTGGAGCAGGAAAAGAAGAAGGGGAGGGAGGGGGAAGCACCACCTGTAGCTGCCCCCCTGTTGTGATTTCAGCAGTTCTCAAAGGCTACTCCTTTGGGAGAGGAGGAAGCAACCATGTGCTGAAAAGTCATCCCAGAGATATTTGTACAGGTCACATAGTTCTGCCTCTTCCCACTGTCCCCTGCCTGCCCCACACAGCCCTTTGGGAATTGTCACTTACCAAGAAGTGGTGTTATTTCTATTCACACCTAATGAAACTGATGAACTGGAAGATGGCACAAGATGAGGTATGGACAATTACAGCCAACCTTATGCCCTATCTGCTACTTCACATTAAAAATAGGGGGAGATGCCCAGCCCAGAAAACAACACAGGGCTGCAGAATTAGGTACAGAACTCTTACCTGTCTCCAGTACCTCCAACCATTTAAGTTTTATCTATCTTTTTATTAGACAATTCATATTTGCTGATCCCTTTGGTTACCTTTTATATCTGGGGAGTCCAAAGTTCTCACAGAGCATAGTTAGTACAAAGAAACTGAATGTTTACATGCTAAGAATGTTCAGAGACTCTTACTCCTCATATCATCTCTTAATGTTCAGGAGATTGTGTGGGTTTTTTTTGTAAGATATTGACTCTTATACATTAAAAAAATACCCCTAATCCTCTAAATAACTCTGAGACCACTGAAAAAAATACTACAATTTGCTCAGCACAAAGAAACTCGCTGCTGACATTTAATACCCTTGAAAAGAAAAGCCTTGTAACCTGACAAACACACCTTCCAGTGCATTCTGACACCCCTGGAAATCTCTGTTTGCCAGACACTGCTGACAGATAAACCTCCTACAGCCCAGCAGCTACAGGACAGTGTTTGTCTTGCTCTCCCCACACCCATTTCCTCCTTTACCTGCTGAGTTTCTTAACCAAACCCCCACCAGTTTGATTACTGATGGGCTACAACAATAAAATGACCTCCAGCTCAGCAAACACTGAAGGATCCAAAAGGTGCTGCTAGAAGTGGAGGAAAAAGAGATTTTCATTTGGGTGCAGGTAACTCTGGGTCAGAAAGGTGAAATTCCTGAGCAAAGAATGCTGGGGTTTTAATTTGCAAAACCAAGGCCAGAAATATCCTCATGGCTTGCACTGGTGCCATCAAAACTGCAGCAAGGCAAAGGCCATTCCCAGCAGCCCAGTAACCAACTGAACACCAGGGCTGCATCCAGTGTAAAGATGGTGAAAATAAAGTGAAAAGCAGCTAGAATAAAATGTGGTGAGATTGCAAGTCAAGGCAGTGTTGTGACTGGAATCTCATCCCAGTTTAAGGCACCTACACCTGTCATCACTGTGTACATTCCTGGTAGTTCAGATGGGTCACTACACTACATATCAACAAAAAAAACCCCAAACAAACAATTAAAAAAAAAAAAAACCAAAACAAGCCTCCTGGAGGTGAGTTGCTTTGGGCATTTGGTGGTTTTTTTTGTGGTTTTTAACCAAAGGAGACTTAACTTTGTCTGTCCCACTACAGCAACTAAAGCAGCAGACATGCTCCACTTAATTGCAACAGAAAGGGTCTTTCCTGCATCAATAACATGGAATAAAGTCAACAGGAAGGAGAACCTGGACAACAGCTCTTTGTCTAAAGTACTCTGCATGTTGGATGGGATGGCTGTAGCTGAAATAAAAGCAGAGAGAACAGAGCTTTTCTAAGCAATAAACCCCTAGGCTCTGCTAAGCTTTGGATGGATCCACAGCAACTAGATCTGTTATCGATTTAATATGGATAATAATCATTTGCTGGAATGACCAGAGTTCACATGGACACAAAGAGGCCTGGACTGTGAGAGCTGGAAATCCTGGCAAATAAAACCAGACCACGGACAGAATAATCCATTCAGCAGCACAGATTCACAGGCCAGAAACCCACAGGGAGGTTCTAACTGTGGATTCTGGTCTCCTGTCTCTTGGGTGAGTCTGTGAAGAAGATATTTTGAGGGGGAGGGTGTTTCAGAATAGATACCAATTTTAGTGTTGTCACCCTCAAACCCTTGCCACCCCTTTTGCTGTCAAAAGGGCCTCTGCTTCATCTTGACATTTTATCCAACAATAACCTTGGAAAGGTGCAGGAAAGGACTTTTTCACTTAAAACAGTGATTGCACAAGGAAAAACTGCAGAAATATTTTACATTTGCATTCAAAGGCTCTGTCATTGCCCCACCCTCTTGTGACAAGGAACAGAGTGATGCTGAGTGTGCCACAATCAGACCTGGGGTGAGATGAGATGCTGTGGACCCTCTGCTCATTTCCTGAACTCAGCTGGAAAAGGTCCTGAGCTACCAGATCTACCTTAAGATGACCTTTATCAACCCAACCCTGCATCTACTATTTCTGGAGGACATCTTGAAGATTCAAGGGAATTGCCATTTAATTTCTGATGTGCTGGGAACCAACCCAACAAGGAATGGGTGTTGGCACAATCACAGCCTGATGAGAAGTGGTTTCATCTGTGGCCCAGCTAGAAGGTGACAACTCCTGCTTTTATGAGCATGAGAAAAACACTGTCCTAGAAATGGGCTCTAAGTGAACATGTCACTGTCCTAGGGCATTCAGCATTATTCCACAAGCTAATGCTTAAAAGGTAGAAGGTCCAAATCCTGCCAAGAGATTCAACAGGACACACCTTTCCATGTCCAGAATGTACAAAACTGTGCCAGTGCCCAGGTACCTACCCAGCAGTATTATACCATCTTTTATACCCCTCCTGCTCACCAGAGGTGGAGAACACCTAAAATAGATATTTCAATAGGAAAGGCAAGTTCCTTCTGCAACAGATATAGGCAGAAGGGAAAGGCAGAAGGGATAGGAAATGAGGAATTTTTTAGGGTCTTTTCCTTTCAGAGCTCTTTCACTCTCCTGACTTTCACACATTTTGTGATAGAGGAAAACCCCTGAGGTCAAAGTAGCTCTAAAGTTTAACTCTTGCTCTCACTAGAAATGGTTTTCCTTCTACTAATGCTGCTTGGAAAGCCAAAGTTCCTTCCATAAAGGAAGGTGAACACATCAGATGGATTAATGGCAAAAAAAACCCAAGTCACAAGGTACATGAAGGGGACGATGGCCATTTTGCATCTCCTTATGGGAATGGAGAAAAGGTGGTTTTAATTAAAATCCTTTCCTTAACATGGAGTCTTCTGAGTTGAGAGCTTTGACTGATTCATTTTGCTCTGTCCAGACTTTCTCTCTGTAGGCTGCATACACCAGAAATCACAGAATGGTGGGGGTTGGAAGGAAACTCTGGACATCATCCAGTCCAACCCCCTGCCAGAGCAGCATCATCCAGATCAGGTCACACAGGAACAGATCCAAGTGGATTCTGAATGTCTCCAGAGAAGGAGACTCCACAATTTCCCTGGGCTTTCTAAATCAGAATGATCCATGTGGTACAACTGGGGGAAGAGCTTTGGGCCAATCACACTCTGCCTCCCTGCCTCACAACAAGCAACCACACAACGTGCAAGTCATCGCCATGTCAGGTGTATCTGCCAGGAGCAGGATTTGTCTCACAATACATTACTGTGGACAGACAATACTGCAATATTATGCAATCAGAAGCTACATCAGACCAGAAATTACATCCAGTCCTTCCTCCATAGCCCCTGGAAGAACTGTTCTCATAAGACACCCAAGGTACACTATGGCTTCTGCAAACCCTTGCATCAGACACGTCCTCCAAATCTGTTCCCAGTGAAAGCACAAACTTTTTACTGGTGTACAGTGTATGAAATTAGCCAGCACTATCTTCACTCTGCCACCTCCAAACAAGCTAAAAACCACCTTCATAAACCTGAGAACCACATGCCAGCCAGATAGCTTTCATGAAAGTCAGTACAGGACAAGAAGTGACTGTTGAAGTGACTAAGTACCTGAAGATTAAGTCAACCACAAGAACCTGCTATAAAAACCCTCCACCACCCCCTCAAAAAACCCCTAACAACCCCAAGCAAAAAAAAAAAAAAAAAGCAAACAGCACAAACCCAAATAAACCCACCTCTGCACAGGTTTTGTATCTAAGCTGGGAAATGGTAGCATGCCATGGGCATAACAAAGGCAGGTATTTCTTAGATGCATAATGCAGTTCTAATGAACAATCCTTCTGCCTTGCTCTTGTGTTAATCATTACTGGACCTGACAATGGCTGGTGAATTTTCTTTTCAAAGGCTCCTATCCATTATCACTGTGCAATGAAAATGATGTCTCATGAAAA